>BGPR01000345.1:43232-118929 GCA_013235015.1 Araneus ventricosus
AAACATAGCTTTTAATCATTTTATAATGTGAATACTTCAATGTTAGTCATAAAAGTTTTAATAACAAATGATTTAGTTCTGCTATTCTATTTCATGTCACAATATCTTTAATAGCAGTTCAAAAAAGAAACTGCAGTTTCCTAAACAATGATATTCTTTCAATGCAACAGAAAAACTGCAAAAACATTTTTCATCTGGGAAGAAAAGATTTTCAAATATTTCCTAACACTTCAAAAATTTCCTACTGCCAAAATTTAAATTGAAGCAACGTAATGGGAAGTCTCATATAATAGTTTTCTCTTCTGAAAATACCGAGTTCTTAAACGAAAATGACTATGAAACAAATGGAGCAAATATTTTCCCTTGTTTGTTTTGATATAGAGCGATTTTCTCAACTTTTGATCTTCAAAATTGAACTCGCTTTTCGTAAGGAGATCATTATCTACATGTGTGCCAGAATATAAGAAAGAAATTCTTTGAGGGAAAAAATTCGTGAAACCTGCAAAAACCTTTCTGATAATGCATAAGTTTTTCTATTTTGCTGGAAAATAAAAGTCTCATTTTAGGGAAAAGGTTTTAAAGAAAAACTTATTTTACTGAGAGAAACACATTCAAAAAGGATTAAGGAAAGATGGTAGAAATAAAAATTTAACTATTAATATAACTGAAACAAATCTATACTTTTACAAACTTTAATTTTAAGAATTGGTTGTTGTATTTAAATTGAGGCAATATAGAATGAGATTCCTTCCATTATATGCATATTGTTTTGTTTTATATACAAATATACAGAATAGTGGTAATAATTTATATTATAACTATTACTAGCCGTCTTTAGTGACCAGCTGGTTCACCTGGAATATTAGTTATGTTTAATCTCAATTAAATCTCTTGTACATAACTTGATAATCATGGCTCAGCAAATTTTTAAAAATCAAATGAAAATAGAAATTTAAGTAGCATTATTTCAGTTGCCTTACACCTGTTCTGTTTTTTTTGTGCATGAACCTTCTTAACGAAGTCACGTCGCATTTAAAAATCACATGAAAATTTTAGTTCTCAGCATAATTTATCATCTAGCTCCATGTTTTCTTACGAGATGCTGTAATTTCTCTTTCATATTCCACAAGTGCGTAATTTTCTTTAATTTCTGCGGCGTAACTTATTTATTATGTGAGAACTCCAACGGTTTGTTAGCTGGATAGAAAGATGGTGAAAAAAATTAGAGAATAGCAAGTACGTTCATTCAGTATACTGGGTATATTTCCTAGTTACTCATATCTTAGCCAGCTTTATTTATTTATTCCATAAAAAATTAAATGAAATAGATTCAGAAATTGAAAATTCATTACGGCATTGCAAAAGAATATGAAAATATAAGCAGAATCTTCATTCCTTTTGTTTTAGCGAGGTAGAAATACACACTATTAAATATTTGATGAAGCAATGGAAACGGTTTGAATTTCATTGCAATAAGGAAAGGTATCGGTGCATATTATGCATAAAATTTTCAAAGTTACGAAAACTTTTTTTGCAATTATAGTACGATCATTATAAAGATATTTCTTTGAATTTTAAAACGGTATATGTTCAAATCAGAATGAACATTTCATTTCATACATTATAAAGTTAAGATTTCATTTGACATTTAAAATGCATTCTACCGCAGTAATTAATGTTAAAACAATGAATCAATGTTATATAAATGGACTACTCTAAACCTATCAGTACATACTTCGACCAAAAAGCGACAAGCAGGAATTGAATTTTAATCGCTTATTATATGTATTAATTAAAACTTGTTATTAGAATACCATAATGAAATTATGTTTTTCATAAATTGAAGGTATCAACTAACAGAACATGTAGTAAATTAAGAGAACGGTAACTATCATAGTTTTAAAATTTGTTACTTATGAAGATAAAGTAATAAATTGGTCTTTTTTCACATATATCAACAAATCACTATCAATATCGATAAATCGATGCATTTCAACATGATGTATTTATACATTTGTGGAATGAAATTTTGGAACGTTGAAATCTTCTATACGACACTGAGGAAAATCAACATATTTTAATCTTTTCAGGTATATAATATTAACACTTTATAGAAACAATTTTCGCAAGAAGAATAAATTTTTATTTTTAAGGTTTATTTTTTCAATTTCTAGGTAACGACATGTCTTTTGAGTTTATACAAGAGTTACAAAAAATACATTGACTTGTAGATTTCCAATACTTCCGACTGTATCAACATTATATCCGGTGACACTTTCGATTTCTACAAACGCCAAATGGGATTTTATCGCCAATCTTGACACCCCAAAGCTCCGGCATTTTTTCGCTAGGAACATATCATTTTTCAGCCCCCTTCCCTTAAAAGAATGAAGTAAAAAAAATGAAGTAGGCCCATGTAAGCATTCGATTTGTATGCGTATCTCTGCCTTGGCAAGAACTGGCAATCGATTCTGCAAGTGGCTTTGTATTTGCACCAGAAACTTGCTCGAGAAGTGACGGACAAGACACGAACTTTCAGGGATTGTTGTAAGAGTGAGCCATTTTAATTGAAGGTTAGGCATTTATATGTAAGAGCACTTCCTTGTTTGAAACAGTTGTATATAATCTTTGCAATGCATTCAAATTACGAAACAATTTCGATCCATAAAAGGAAAATTTATATTTTATAGATTTTAGATTGTATAAATTTTTGCTAGTTTTCCAAAAAGGAGTCTTTTCATGTTTGATACCGCAAGCTACTGAATGCAAAATATTTCAGAATTTTCTTTTGAAATTAATAGCAGAAATCTGGACTTTCCTCACAATTAAATCTCAGTTTATGTCTGGAACTATATATTTTTAGATAGAATATAGCTTAAAAATTGGAGAAAATTTATTCTGTTAAATAATTATTGTGAATATATCAGTCCAAATTTAGCGAAATACATTTTTTAAAATTTAATTTCATAAAAAATTTATTGTGTTATAACCATCTTATAGAACTATTTCTCTTTAAATATTTTACACTGCATTATTCATTTTATTCCATAATTCTTTTCAACAATCATACCTCTATAATTTTATATTTCTTGTTTTAAATAATTTTTGAGAAAAAATTTTCGTAAACATTAAATTTATTGCCATAAATCAGACTTTGATCGTAAAAAGATGTTGAATTTAAATACAAAGATCACGAAAGTGTAATACTTTGTATATATACTTTATATCTAACAATATTGTTATATGTATAAACATTTTATACTATTTTGAAATGATATAAATCGGTGATGTCCAATTTGAACAATATTTTGCCGTTCAAGCTCGTCACGAAAGACTAATATCAAGGATAAATTCATGATTTGCGATGTTTTAGAATCTCTTTGTAATATGTCAGGATCGCCCAAGTTCTTCTAAAATCCCTCGGATATCTTGAAGTTTTAGCGACGGACGGCTCTCATTGTCATATTAGATTCCGGCGTCATAATTTGGAATTAGCGTTAAATGATCATTTAATTTAAACGAATTTTTTATTTAGAAAGAGGATCAAAGACCATTTCTGAATGATTTTGATTAAAACTAGTTTCTAGAATAAACTTTTGAATTATCGGTGTTGAAGTAATAAATTATCATTCTTATATAGCATATTACTTACTTTTCTTTTGAATAAACAAAAAGCCTATAAATGACTTTCTCATTTCTTTCCTTCGAAATTCATTTCAAGATAATGCAGAGATTTATTTACAAGGAAGAAAAATTTCTAAAATCAAAGAATCTTAACTGAATATTCAGATATATATCCCAAACTGTTACGAAAAAATACATACACGTTATGAAACGCTTTAAGACATAAAGAAATCACTATTTCTTCCAATTTCCTCAGTTTCAGTTGTCATCTTCTCTATTACAGCATAGTTAAATGAATGAACAAATAAAAGACACAATGAAAAGATTAAATGTCAAACACTTTAATTCATAAAAGATTTTCTTTTTAATTTGGTTCTAAAATAATTTGAAAAGTATATATTCACACCAAATTAAATCAAAATTTATTTTACCTTCAGTATCGTGTTTTTGTAATAAAACTGATCAAACTATTTCCCCTTTTATTTGTTCTTTTTATTTGGGAAGAATTCTCTACATTCATTCCCTGAGAAAGTTTTCCCCTAAAATTGCGCTAACATGATTATCCATCAAGCGATTTAGAAAAATGTTCTGTGAACGAAAAGAAAAGATTTATATATTGCTTTTATATCGTTTGCATTAAACGTGAATTAATAAATTCAAAGACAAAAAAATAATTGTTTTTTTCACAATATTAAAGTACAATGATATCAATGTTTGCTTAAATTGTATCCATTGATTAAAAAGCACTCTTACAAAGTACAGAAATATCCCATAAACAATTTTTAATGAACCAAACAAATGCCCTTTCGTGAATATAAAAATCTTATCTAAATATGAGTTGTTTGTGTATATATTTATTTGTTGATGAAAGGAAAATATTTTTACTAAAAATAAGAAAGTCTTTCAATTTTAATTTTTTCTGTAAATTGATAAAAAAAAGCAATTTTATTTGAAATTCATGATAATCTTCAATAAATAATCAGTCTAACAGAGAAAAAACGATATTACTGCCACTTTAAGTACACTATCTAAGAATATTTTTGCTAAATAAATATGTTTAGATGTTTTTAAAAGAAGAAACGAAGCTGCAACATAAATCCTTTTTTTTAATTGGTGTTATCCAAGCTTTTTCAAACAATTTTATTGTTAGTTCTTTTGCTGCAGATGAATTAAAAACACAAAATGTTTCCATTGCCCTCCAATTGAAATCAGAATCAGTTAATATTGCAATAACATTGTATCGTCCAGCTGGAACACAGTTTAATATTTTCGAGACAAATAATAAAACGAAAAATATTTTTTACAGAGCCTTTTGGTGCTTAACATTCGTTTTGAAAAGTATTAAACTCATTCAAAACATTTGAAAAACCCTGAATAACTTGCTATTAATTTTAACTCCTTGTAATAATAATAATTTAATTTATAAACTCCCTTGCGAATAATTTTTAGTAATGCTAATTATAAAAATATAAGTATGAATGACATAAAAGTGTTTCACAAAAGTATTGGTTTGGCAATAAAGTAATTACAGTTTTCAGTGTGAAATAAAATTAAATTTTTTATAGTATGAAGGCACTTAAATCACTTATGTATTTTCCATCTTCTTCCATAAGCTTTTGCCCTCTTTCTTGCGCAGAGCTTTGGGTCCATCTTATGAAAACATGAACCATCCAAGTGCGATTTTAAAAGCCTTAACGTTAGTGAAATTTTCATCAATCAAACAGATTTGCAAACTTCAAAATAAATGATAATCTGAAAGTGCTAGGTCAAGGCTATATGGGAGATGGAGCATCACTTCCCAGCCAAGTTCCAATAATTTTCTTCCAATAATTTGTTACCAAAGACTTGTGGGGTTCTTCATTATTATACTGGAACACGATTCCTGTGAAATTTGCCAATTCTGGACGCTTCTTTTTTATTGCTTTCCCTAGTTTCATTAGATATTGACAATAAACAACCGAATTTATCTTTTGGTTTATTAAAAGAAACTCAAAATACACAATACCTTTATAATCCCACCAAATTGACAACATGATCATTTTTTTGGACTATTTCAGGTTTTGATTTAATTTAAGTAGGTTCCTCAAGCTACGTATGTGCCTACCCAAAATTCCTCGTTTTGCAGAAAATTTTCGAAATTTGTTTTATTTGTTCATTTTATAGGCCGTACATATAGGTATCTAAAAATGCTTTATTTTTGTTTCTACTATAATTACAAATAAAGTTATAGCATAAATAATAACGGGAAGTGACAATTCTGATACCGGAAGTGGTAATTGAAAGAGCCTTAAAAATACAAACAATTAGTTTGAACAACTATATTTAAATTCTCAAGCAATATATTTACTAAAAATATAGATTTAAGCTTCCATTTCTTATTTTTACTGTTTTATTGGTTTTTGGCGACGCTTTTTAAAAAAAATACAACACAACAATAATTACAACAGTAAAAGTTATTTTTTGGCGCTCAAATTGCAGTGTTATAATTTAATTCCATTTATTTTGAACTATTACCTGTTCTCAAGTGTTTTTAAATGTAAATTTATCCATAGATGCTTAAAAATTACATGAAAATTGGCAAGAAGCTAATTCAGATATCGAGACGCTACTAACTATCTACTACACAAAATTATTCAAAAAAAATCTAAAAAGCTGAAAGAACACAAAAGTCGCTTAAAATCAAGTAAAAGAGGGTTTGACTTGTAAATATGACGAGTTTTAAGATTCTAAGATGTGTACAAAATTTTTTGTACTCTATGAAAATATTTAAAAGCGTTTACTGAGATTTTGGAATTTTCGATATTTTTCTACGCGGCAAACATCATTTTGGAAAATGTTTTTAAGATATTAAAATGAAATTTGGCCAAAATGTTTTATTTGTTTCTAGCTATGTTATGAACTAGAATCTAAGCTCTCTCCCTATATATATTTATTTTAATGACTTTTTAGTGAGAAAAATCAAGTTTTTTTTTTTAAATTCGAGTTTATTCACATAGTTTGGAATATCTCCAACACCTTTCGAAGTATTAAAAATATCCTAGTTCATAACACAGATAAGCATGCCAGCTATATACTGTGCAAATATTTTTGAAATATATTCAATAGAACGTGTTATAGGAGGTTTGGCGTAAGTTCAAATTTTCACTAAAATTTTGCTAAAAATTGCCTATATTTTAAAAGTCAATAAAATTTCCAATGAAATTGCATTGGAATTCTTAGTTTTATAACTCATTTTAATTAAAAACATGAATGCTTCCTTAAAAATTTAAAAATTTGAAAAAAAAGTGCTCCGAAGGTAGTCACATCACGATTGTTTTCGATTGATATTATTGTAGATTATCCATTTTGTATCCCCAGTGATAATTCGCTTCAAAACAGGATCGATTTAGTTGCGTTTGAGATGAGTATCAGAAACACAGATTCGTTGAGTTAAGCGAATCTTCTTCAAACCATGTGGAACAAAATCTCGACCTTAACGAATTCAAGACTATTTAAATGTCTTTGAGAGGCTGTTTGTGATACTTTTAATCTCTCTGAAATCTCACGAACTGTTATATTGTGAACCGATTTGATTATGGTTTCGATTTGGGTATCAGAAATATCGGTAGGTTGACCAGAACGTTGATCATCTTTGAGAGAAAAATATCATCAACGGAATGTTTTAAGCCAATTCTGATACTGCGTACTGTTAAGCAATCAACAGCATAAATTTCACATATCTTTGCGACCCACAGCAGCCTTGTTTCCTTTACTGAAATAAAAAAGTAGAAAGTGTCGAAAATGCTCGGTTTTAAACTCCATAGTAAAACGTTATCAAACAAACGGCTACATTTCAAATGACACACATTTAGCTCCTGACATTAAGCTAAATACGACAACAATCAAATTTCTTTCTTAAGACTTACAAAACATACATAATGACATCTGTTTGTGAAAACCGAAATAACTTTCTTGGCAGCCCAATATTAAGGGAAGGTACCAATATTTATATAGGTATACTAACATTTTTATTTGTTGAACGGAAGTCTTATCATTTCCTGGTTCATTTGAATTCAAATTGAAGATAACATCGAATTAAAAGTACCTGTTTTAAAGTACTTAGCTTTTTTGTAACGGAGAGCATTTCAATAACAATGAAAATATAGAAGTACAATTAATTAATTTCATACAGAACATAGGGTTAACAAGTGGTAACAAATATTAATGACAGTGATTTTGCATAATAAAGGATGCAACTTCTAATCATTAGCTTTTTCTTAATAAAGCGTCTCAACTCTTAAATTATTAATTAAATCAATAACGCATGAATTATTAGTAGAGTTCACGAAAATTAACATTTCAATTTAAGCATAGCTCTTTTAGACTGATCTAATATTTTAATCAAGTCGAGTAAATCGTTGGAAAGTTAATTGATGCAGGCATATAATTAATTATGCAATGCAAAATTGCAAACAGTGGTGCTGAAATTAATCATATTTGAAGGGTGTGCTAGACATATGCAAAATAGCAACGTTTTCTTTGATAGTTAGCACAGTTATATTAAAGTCCCGTTCTGAAGTAACACGAAGGCTATTTTGGGACGGAAAACGTAATTTTGAGGATGAGGACGACACCTGATCTGGCACACCGCTCCCGCAACTTCCGCACCACACCAGCGGGAGGACGTTTCATCCTTACTTATGGTTTAACGGGCAACATTAAGGTTTTCTTGGAATCATCGCATGAAAATGTTTGAGCCTTTTTAAATTTTAAAATAAAGCTTGTACAATTTGCTAAGGGGATCAGAAAACCTTTTTCCTCCCGCCTGCACTTTGCAAGGGAAATTCTGCGTTTTCTACTTTAAATCTAACTGGCATTAAATCAATACTTCTTCAGTGTAATCAAGAATTCTACCCTCCACTATCGGTAGTTTTGTACTGATAGGTAATTTCTGGAGCTAAACATGTATCTTGTTATTGTAAAATTGTGTTTTATTTATTTCTTCGTCCCCATTCCACTGAGGGGCACCTCGAATACGCATAGCGGGTTCTTGCTTCTCTGGTGGGTACAATAATAGATTGTGCTTGACTTCTGACTTGAAAGTGCGTGCCTCCATGCGGAGGGATCGGGCCGTGGCCGGTGACTGCTCCTAAGACTCTGGCCTCAGCACTCATGCTAATGCAGCGGCTGTTACTCAGACACATACGAACGGAGAATGATCCACACCGAGGTGATTCGATATGGATTTCTCCGTCCTCCATATGTAATTAACGACCACTAAACAGCGGTGAAGTACTTATCTTTTTCAGGTATTTTGGATTCATTCGAGAAAATATTTTTTCCCTATGAGTACATGATTTGCGTTGCAAAATTGAGCCAACGGTAATTAATTTTTTTAAATATTTTACGAACTCAGCTGTATTTCAAACTATATATTTCGGAAATGGATAGGTATTGCCTAATTGTTTTTAATTATTGTTGCATTTGAGTATTGTTCGAGATATGAAGAAAATTTTTATTAATGTTCTTTTACAACATATGAATTTACTTTCATAACATTCAGAATAAGTGCCAATGATTTACTTGAGTAAAGTGAGTAATTAAATGTGCTGTATAAGCCTACATAAAACTAATCGGTTATTTTGCCTTGCCTTTTTATTTCTTTATGCGGAAAATAATAAACGCATACCTTCAGACCACATTTAGTGTATTTTATATCTAAAATAGTTATTCCATTCAACTTGAAACATGTTATTAAACTGATTAATGAAGTCTGCGTAGAATTAATGATTTTTGTATTTTGTTTCTATAACATATTAATTTGAAATCAACATTTTTTTCATTTTAATGAATTTAAGAATCAATTGGCTCACTGGAACAATAAATACAATAATTCGATCACGTTTTTCCTCTCATATTTTTATATTTTTTTTTAAGTTGCTTAGTTTCATCTAAAACAACAATCGTGTTTCTAATATATTCTTAAGAAAATAAAAATTCTTCATTAGATCAAGCAATAAACATTTATAAATTAATTATTTACTGACATTTAAGCCTATTCATAATTATTTTAAACTAGAAAATCACCCTTCATGGTTTGACGGGTGCAAATTGCCTCTTCATTCGAGAGATTTCCCTTCAAATTTGACGTGTTTAAATAGATATATATGCGAGAGAAATGTTTAACATTGATTGAAAACAAACAGAATAAACCTATGTTTTATGACAGGAGATATTTTTTTTTTACATATCAGTTAAATATTTCTTTATTCAAAAACCCTCTTGGTAAACAACATTCCGTGTGAAGTATTTTTCGCTGTTTAATAATCTTCCTTGTATTTCATATGTTTTTGTGTAACTTTTAACGTAATTGGGAATCCTAGACCATGAAAGTGCAACAAAGAGACCATTCAACCATGTGAAAAGGAAAATTCGAGGTAAATTCCAACATGATCGAAAGTTTGCCCCTGCGATTTGTTGATAGTCATCGTGTAAGCTGCAATTAACGGGAACTGGCGGCGGTTGCGAACGAATGGTAAATTCACGTCGCTTGTGGCTAATTTAATTCTTGGCAAGAAAACAACATCGCTACGATTGCATTCAGATACAATTTGACGTCCAAACTATATCACGCGCATGATATACCACTCACGTAATTTACTACTTTCTATTAAAAACGGAAATTAATTTGAAATATAGGATTAACATAATTTAAAATTTCTTGGGAACTATTAATCATAGCGAGATAAGTTTTATATCAATCAATAGAAAATTTTATTTCACTATTCTAGAGCTATCAAATTTGAAATTAGAGCGACAATTACTCTTTTAAATTTAAAATTACTGAAATTTAGGTTCTCTAACAATGAAATAATGCTGTTTAACGTCTCGCAGTGCTATGCCGCGAGTTTTATTGTTGCTGACGTCAGAGCGTTACTGGAGGATCTGGATTATTATATTAGTAATGATTCATCTGAAACCTCACGAAAAAAAACAGATTTCAGCAAATGTCTAAAAACGGATAAAAACAGATATTTAAAAACAGATTTCTAATAAAATTTTCATAATCTTTTAGATTATATTTACTTCATTAAACCAAATTCATGGGATAAACAGAATATAATAAAGACACTTCTTGAAATATTCATAAATATTAACTGATTTAAAGACTTTTATGGGCGATAATTTTCAGAAGACTTTTCTTGAAAAATTCCTTAAGGCTTAATTAAAAGTAAATGGCAATTGACAATTTCCCAATACCAAGTCCTATTAAAAATATGTGTACAATTTTAACTGTGTTATCCCCGTATTGTAATCAAAGTTGAATCATCGTTAAAATATGTTTATAATATCGCATTATGTTTTTGCAGAAGATGATGGTCTTTATGAATGTGGATACTGAAGCATGATGTCTACAAGAGAAGACCCGGAATACGATAGACAGCTACAAATCTTGCTCCTTCAGCTAGGATTTTAGAAGAGGTTGCAATATCGTCCTAGAGGTCTTCAGTGCAATGCACATGCTAGTGTATGATGCATTCTAAAATCTGCAAATTGGAAAGTACACTCAAGTTTATTGCAAGCGTTGAAAATAAAATCATATCATCAAGTTAAGAAAACTATCTGAAACATGAATAAGCGAAAAAGTCGTTCACGTGACTACATGCTCACGCATCACAAGGCTTCACCACATTTCCGAAATTCTTTGAGATTTTCTTTCTTCCAGATCAATTAATGAGAGGAATCCCAAAAGTTTCACAAGTATTAGATTAAAAAGCTATCCATATATACGGCTTTAAATCACTTTTATTCTATCACTTTTCATCCTAAATTTTTAGTAATTGCAACTTTCAAACAAAAGTTGTCCTTTATTAAAAAAACAATAAATCAGTAAATAAATAATCTTCCTAATTTGAAATATTTTTCCGCCTCCCCATCGTAGGTAATTGATCTTGTATCTTAAAATGAATATTTCAACCACTAACCACCATTTCCTCCCCTTTTGAGCTGGATGGTCCATCTACGAAGACGGACAAGAGCTTCACCCTCCCTACAACAAATCACTCACAATATCATAACTATGTTTTATTTTGGATCTAAAGGAGTCAGAAAAACCGCTATAACTTTGCGGATACAGGGAATAAAGGAATTTTTATGTTTTAAAGAAAAATACAAAAATATAATTTCTAATTAATATCATTTTCTGTTCTAAATTTTTTTGAAAATATTTGTTCAATAGATATATTTTTCAATGATTTAAGAAATGAAGTTTAAACAGTGTGTTTAAAAAAATAAAGATACACATATGGAAGTCGTAGTACTGAGAAAAGACTTGAACAGATTTTAACAAATTAAATTTCCTTTCTATATACTCATTTGAAATTAAATAAATTTAAGCTGAACTATAAAGTTTAAATTTAACTGCAATCTGGAAAAGAACATGCGTCTGAAATCAAATAACGGAAAATTTATCAATAAGGGTGTTTCAAAATGTTAATGAAGATGATTTTCAAATCGCTTACCAAAAATATTTTTTCTATAAAAGGTACATGGATGTAAGCTCCTACGTTCAGAAATGATTAATTACGAGTTAAAATAAGACAAATTTCCTTTAAAATATTAGTTGGAATTAAAATCCTGTAATAAAAAGTAACCCTCCCTACAATTTTAGTTTCAATCATTTCCCATATGACAGTTCCTTGCCCGTAAGTTATTTTCGTAAGTTTATCATGATTTTAGAATTTTAATAATTTTCTGACATAATCTCGATTCAAGCTTAGCGTAAAATGGTGGTTGGTATTATGCAACATATTCAAAATTGCGAAACCATGAAGAGAAAATCCTCAATGAGATTAGAGGAGATTATCTTCACCTCTCTACTCCTTCATAAGATGTTAATAATATAGACTTCGTCATCAATTTAGATGAGAATAAGTAAAGTTCTGTCTTAGAATTGCGAGAGATATATATACTATAGCTACTTACTGCCTACAATATTCAACAAAAATGCCACTTGTGAATCTCTTTTAGATGTCTTTGAATTTTTGGATCACATATGATTTTACAGAAATTAACTTATACATTTTTTCTATATATGCATATATCATTAAAATAGGCTTGAACTCTTTTTTTGTCTTCTTTGATGAGAAGGACAAGAAAAATCAGATATTGAAAAACTATTCAATATTTTAGGTTATGCATTTATCAGATTAGGATGATGTTCAGCAAAAGCTTTTCTCTGATTAAAACGATTTTTTAAAATTCTTATAAAACGCTAAGTTTTCTAAATTGTTCATCTATTGCAGTTATGGATTCTTAAAAGAATTCTCTATTGATTATGTATACAATCATATTTTTTTTAATTTACCGATAACTAATATTTTCCAAATTAGGTTTAAAAATATAAACCTCAGTACTTGATGAAATACTGTTAACAATACATTTAAATGCGATTCCGTTAATCGTAGAACACAAAATAAATGAAATTACATGATTGAATTAAGAAATATAAGTATTTCAAAATTTTTTAATGATATATTCTGTATTAAAAAGAATCCTGATCGTTCAGAATAAGATTGGATATTTAAATCGTTAATCAAACCAAATGAATGAAAAATATTTGCATCAAAATAATTCCTGACTGAAATATGCGGAAAAATATCCGAAGTTGCGTTTAAAATCTCTTTTTTCATCAAATCACAGCACAATGCATGAAACTTTGTCCTATTTTTTTCAAATATTTCTCTAAAATTTAAATTTGGTCATTTTCGTACTGAACATTCGAAGGAGAGATAGAACTATATACCATACAACTATATTATTTATTTATGCTTATCTTGGTAGTTGAATCACTATTTCGAAAAATTATGTCAGGCTATACCATGAAAGAAATTTTTAGTTTATCAAAGTAACTACGTCGCCAAAATTCCTTTTTTTTTCATTGAAAAATAACTTTATAATTTATAAGTTCAAAAGTCTAACGCTTTCAAGCATTTTATTTATTGCTTCATAAACAAGATAATTTGTTTGAATTGCAAAAGAATAAATAAATAACTTTTAATCAATTTGCACATAGTGCACTTTTCATGAAACATCTAAATCAAGATGCACTTTCAATATATTTAAAGCGAATATTTATTTTATTAAATTACCTAGAAATTTTATCAGTTTGAAAGTCTCTCCTTTTTCACATTCCAAAAGCATATTAAAATTTCACTAATAATATATATTTAATCAAATTTTTAACATAATGTTATCGAAAACTTCGAAAAAGTATTCAATGAAATTTAAATACATTTATTAGAAGAAATTTATTTTTTTATTACATGTCAGTAAATTTATTCTAAAAAATATACGTAAAAAATAACAAGAAGAGGAATTATTTTATGTATGATACCTAAGTCCTTCTCTTCTGCCTTTAAACTTAAATTTTTAATATCCATGATATTCTTTTCACAGAAATATCATAAGATTTATTACTGTTGTCTTTTCTTAAGGATTTCTATTCATTGCAACACTACTTTTCAAAGCATGCACAAAACTCTTACATTTCTTTCTTACAAAAGTGAGTTTAGCAGCTTTCTTAATGTCTGATTAGATTCATATCTTAAAACATAGTAAGCCATATCTTAAAAAAAGCTCCGTCGCATCAATCTTCAGTATGATTTTGCTCGAATATATCACCATGACAATTGTATGACGGTTGTCATTTCTCCATTAATTCGTGTTTCGAAATTGTTTTCTATCTCCTTTCGTCATATATAAAACTTTTCGATAAACAATGAGATTAAATTACATTTGCATTTCAATGTTCTATGTATAGCCATATCTACAGTAGTGATCAAAGGGAAATTCAACATCTGAGATTTTGTCATATTTTATGCACGAGGCAGATGCAGTCACTTAAATGATGACGCAGCAATTTGCTTTTTTATTACAAAACCACCAAAATTATTTTCTTTTCAACGGTATCATTTTCCGAATTTATCCCTTTGAAATGATTGAAGATGATTTTCAAATTGTTTACCAAGAATATTTTTATATAAAAGGTACATAGATGTAAGCTCCTACATTCAGAGATGATTAATTACCAGTGAAAATAAGACAAATTTGTTTTAAAATATCAGCTATAATTAAAATCCTGTAATAAAATGTAACACTGCCAACAATTTTAGTTTCAGCCATATCCCATATGACGGTTCCTTATCAGTAAGTTATTTTCTTAATTTTATCATAAATTTTGAATTTTAGCTCTCCGAGCGGAGCAAATGTCCTTTTCCGTTTCCTATGTTTAGTTCAAAATAAGATAGCTCGTGTTTATGTTTATATTTTCTTAAACAACTATAGATAAAATATTCAGAGATATAATAAAATTTTAAAAAAACGATTTATTTACTTTAAAAGCTAAGTTTTCTAACCTGATAGCTAAAATTTCAAAGTAATTGGGCTCCCAGAGGGTTAAATTTATAATGCCATATTCATAAAAAGTGTACGCGGTGCATTTTCATTGACCACTATCGTATAAACATATCAGTGAATGAAAAGATTATTTGACAAACTCAATGGTTGGATTTTTATTTTAATTTTGGAACTACCCCCTGATAGATCAACGTTAAATACAAAGCCTGGCGAGCTCCGAAGCGCCTTTCATGCGTTTCAATATCATTTTGACAGGAGCTCCTCATTGAATCTTCCGGAAGAAGACTGTGCCGTGCTTGCGCTTCTCGAGCTTCACTTGGCTTCTTGCGCCTTATTTTAATGCATTACAATAAATATGTTTAGCATTCAAAGTTTGAGGAACCCGTGCTAGAATTTCCGATGGCAGATATGCATAACTTACATAAAGTTTGGGACTCCTTTAAGCGAAAAAAGTAGTTTTTCAGGGATTTAAAAAAGAGCACATTGTGCTATGAGACGGCGAAAAAAGAAGAAAAAATTGATAATGCCTAAAACTCCTTGTTTTTTCGACGAAGTAGAAGCCTTTTAAAGTTCGCATTTCCATGTTTAAAATTGTCTAAACACAAAAGAAATGGATTTTTTTCTTTCATTTTTCCTCTTTTCTTGGGGAATAATGCTTTTGGCTTATTCCCAAAAATAACCCTGAAAATCATTTCAAAGACGAATCTCTCCGTTCATTTTATTTCTTCCTCCCGATAGAAAGCGATTTTTCTTGGGACTTTCACTCCATTTGGAAACTGTTGCCAAAGGAGAAAATAATAGTCTTATGACCTTCTACTTATTACGCATTGAATAGCGATTAAAGCTAGTGACATATTTATAATTTGACTTTAGAAAATTCTGTTATTCAAAATAGCTGTCTTAAAATGCTAAAAGATAGAAATTTAATGAGTGCTTTCCTTGCATAAAAAATGACTGGTAATGACACATTGAAAGCTAATGACTTTATAATTCATTAAAGTATTGGCTATATAATCAGTTTTATTATATTTAGCAATTTACTTTCTTTAATTTCCAACATGAAATAATACGCAACTCAGCATGCAAAATTTCTGCACGGTAGTAAACAATATTAAGAGATTTTCTAAATACCATTAGAAATTTATTTTAAATTATGTGAATTAACCCATAAATTATAATAAGTCTTTAGTCGTCAACCGAACTGCAACAGGAATTACAATTTCAAGCAACTTAAAGTAAATGAAGTCATCACTGTCTGTTTACAGATCAACCATCTAATTTTTTCAATAATGTTAATGATATAGAATGCTAAATGTCTTACAAATCGATAACGGTTGTTTGATTGTTCGTTAAGTTCACGTTTCATCTACACTCCTGACTAAAATGTTACAAGATTTGTAAAATACGAAACTTTGGGAGTTACTTTGAATATAATGGTTCCCAATCAGTTGTGGATAATCGTGGGACGTACAATCGAGGGATCTCACATTCTACAGCTAAGATTTTGTCACGAGGGTATTTAGGGGGACTGACCAAAAATTATTGAACACAAAAAGGGATTCCATGAAAACCCTTTCGTAGAAATCTTATAATGATATGCAACTTTCACCTATTTGTGTTCTATTCACATTCTGTTCCCTATGCACATTGCTTGTATTTGTGCTTATATATATATGTTGCTTATATAGTATGTGTATTCGGGAAGATATAAAAGTTTCTTTAAAAATTCTCAAATTTTCCAACATATTTTTTGCTTATAACATGCAGAGTTTTCGTACGGAACTCATAGAATAATGATAATGCAATATCAAAGTACTGTACATTTGTTAAATAAATACCTTGAATATTCAAAGAAACATTAGTATTTTCAGGAAATATTTTTTTAATGCGCATGCGTAATGTCAAAGCCAGATATCGAAGACGACGTATATGAAAATTCCAGTTGAATATCATTAAGATTTAGAAACATATTGGAATTGCAGGGAGGTGAATTTCGGTTGCACTCTAAGAGAAGGTAATTGATGAGGGTTCTTGCACAAATTTATTTTTTTAAACTTGAATCTTCGAGCAGTAATATTAAATTTTATGAAAGATGAAAATCCTGAATATCCATGTATACTTATAAATTAAATACATTATTTAAATTGCATTTCGACGAAAATTATCCTATTATTCAAGTTTGAAAAAAACAGTTTTTGTAAGAACCCTCGTCATTTTGTTCCTCTTAGATAACTACAGCAATTCTGCTCTCAGCAGTGCCGATATCATTCTAAATCTAAATAGTTTTCAACTGGAATTTTCATACGCGTTGTCTTCTATATCTGACTTGAACGTTACGCATGCGCATTTAAAAATTATTTACTACAAATACTAATGTTTCTTTTAATATTCAAGGTATTTATTTAACACATGTAAATGCTTTTCTATTGCATTGTAATGTATTTTATTACTTTCTTAAGATTTGGTTGAGAATTCTGAATGCTATAAGAAAAAAAAGCATGTGGAAAAATTTTGTATTTTTTTAAGAAACTTTTATATCTCCCCGATAATTCAAGAGATCTAAGCAGTCTTATATATAGAACGATAGGAAAATATTATTTATAGTTACCTAAGTATTAATTTCAATATAAACAGTTTGAATGAAGAATAATAATAAAATGCAAGTAATAACAAATAATTATAAATACACAATCTCTACTTCATAGTAAACTAATAGAGGAAATAAAGGAGAGCTTGAAATCAAAGTAAAAAATTCAATGAAATTGAATTACCTAATCAAACGAAGATTAGCCATCGAGATTAGAAAAAAATAATTATTGCATTAGATTAATACTTTTTCAAAAAATATTAAAAATATGATAATTCTTAGAAAATACACAATTTAAATTTCATTAATATATAAATTTATGTGTGTGCTTGTATGTTCATGTTGACTAAAAGTGCATGTAGCCTAAATATTTAGTCATCTAAATATGCTGTCGATTTATATCTTTTCCTAGGTGACACTGACGCTTCTATAATGATGTAAAGAGTTTCCCAGTCTCCAATGAGTCTGTGGTAACTAATTGAACAAAATTAAATACGATTCTGCCAATGTATGTTACATTTTTCATCATCTCTCCTTACTAAGGGCCAAAAGTTGGGGTTGTGCATCGCAGCGGAAGAGTGATTGTCATTACCTTATAGCAATAACTGAGGTAAATATGCATTATGTGGGGAAAATACTAGATTACAATACAATGAGTGCAATAAAACTGGTTTTATTCAAACTACTTCCAGAGTACAGTTTAATACAATTATAAACTTTCTTCATTTTGTGTGCAAAAATATAATATTTAATCATTTAAATTAATGCATTTTGACTTTAATTCATATCTGCGTTTAGTTACAAAATATTTTTTATTACTTTTCTTATTATTCGGTGTTATCATCATTGTATTCCATTTTTTTGTCTAGTTTAATGAACTTATTCAGAAATGGGGTACTTTCCCACTTGGAAACACCATGAAAACCATATCTAAATTTTTTTCTTCAGATTTTAATTATTAACATCTTTAAACTATAGCATGAGAAGTTAAAATATGCAGAAAAAAATAATAATTTTTATCTGAATTCGGTCTGTTTAGGGTTAATAAAACTACTTAAAAATGATAGACACGTAAAGATTGATAAAATTCTGTAGCAAAGAATAACAGTATGCTAGTTACACATGTTTGTATGCACTTTATATATTTTCAGAATACCAAAAAACCCTAAGAAAAATATTCTACGCACATTTGATACACTAAAGAACACTTTGAAGTAATCCAAGTTAAAAACAATTTCTTTACAAACAATCATATAATATGTAAAATCTCATATCCTAAGAAAAAAATCTAGATTCATCTAATAAGAGGAAAAATGTTGTGATTATTTGTCTTTTGTAAAATTATTAAACATGCATTTATTTTGATGTAAATTAATTAGAATAATGAACCACTCCTTTTGATAGAGAATATAGATTAAGAATAGAAGCAAGGACCAATTTTTAAGCTCATTAGCCTCAGTTTAGCCTGTGAAGTGCAAGTTAATTACCTCTTAATTGCCTAGTTGTCCTCAACTCCTGTTTCTAAAATATTACTAACTTGTATAATAAATAAACATTCGCTGCAAGATTAAAGATACAGATAATTTACGCACTTCCTCCGACAGTAAAATGAATATAACATAATACTAGCAAGAGCAACTCTATATTAAGCATAAGACTATTTTCAAGAGGAGAAAAAATACAAAGATTTTAGTGTGAGAATCATAGAAGAAATATATATATATTCAAATATAAACTTCCAAGTAAAAACTATTTTATGTCTAACATTTCGAGATAAATTACATCCGATTATCGAAAAATTCTATGTGAAGTATTTAGAGTTTAAAACTCTACATTTTAGTTGCATTAATAGTTAAAGAGAACTGCAAATTCCTTTATAGTTATTTTCTATTCATATCTTAAGAATGCGTAAAAATCTATTTTGAAACTTCAAGAGTGGGAAATCTCAATACACTTCATTAAAAGTCTGAATACACTTCACAAAGTCAAAGCACTTCCATAGAATAAATAAGGGCGTGTTTCGCTATCAGTCATAAGAAAAATTCAATAAACATATTCTATTATTCATTATTTACATGTGTCCCCAAATTTATTGGTCATATTACTAATATTGCACGCAGATGAAAATAAAACAATTTAACAAAAGAATGATTTTTCACAATTTTTATCTCATGGATTAAACTGTTGATTAAACTTTTATTGATATTTTTCCCTGTTGTAAAGATTATTAATACATATTTAACCACTTCCTTACAGGCACCGCAGATATTGCAAAGGCAAGATTTTTACCTTTACTCACTGGCTAGTAACGTTTAAGATTTCACTCTCCTCGTCATTCGTGTCTCTGCTCTAATCAAATAACTAATCCTTTTATTTCCTTCTCTTATGCAGTATTATCATGTGGAACGGCTGTTTTGTATGATATTGATGGAAAACAAGAATATTAATTCGAAGAAAATTGCAGATTTTAGCTTTTAATGCCATGAAAACTGGGGAATAAATTTTAAAAGAAATTATTATAGTATATTTTTTTTTATCCCTTAAAATTCTTGTAACTGTTTAGAACATATACAAAAAAAATCTCTTGAAAGATTTTTTAAAATTTAAATGAAATTATCTGAAAAAAAGCTATTTCGAATTCAAAATCCGAAAGGTAATCAGAAACATTCAGAATTTGTCCTTAAAAACTGCATTTTTCTCCGAATTTAGGATCATATAATATAAAATCCATGAAAATATCATTAATCCACAGAGCGTCAAGAAAACTTTACACATAAAAACTAATTAGTACCATAATATATTGAACGATTTTACAATACCATTACGTGCATACATTTCCATTGCAACTTTGCAATATATTTGAATGCTTTCTAAAGTAAATTCAAATATACAATACATTTCTGTACTTTAAAATATTTTAATAACTGTTAAAAATTAGTTAATATAAATATTTACAAATGCAGTATACTCTCTATTATCCGTGAGAGGATTATCCGGTTTGCGGATTATCCGTGCTCATTCCGGACTCACAAAAAGAGTTAAAGAGAAACAGTTTCACGCTTATCATGCAAGTAGAATCGATGTTGAAGTTCGATCAAGAGATTCATTCCGTGAAACTAGTGAGCCGTGACGGCGGAGGCTAAGGAACAGATTTTTTTTCTTTTTTACTCCACTTGCGATCTTTACCGGTTCAACCGCTAATTTTCCGAGAAATGAATCACCAAGCTGATTCTCGTACGAACACGCTTCTCTCTGACACATCATTCTTTAACTTCTTCGTCCTCTTTCACTTTCGCACGTGTTACTTTAGTTTTTGCGTCTTGTTTATCGTCAGTTAGTAGCTTGAAATTTTTTACTGGTAAAAATGAGTGGTTTGAAACTAAAAAGCAACGTTTTAAATGTTAAGCAAAAATTAGAAATCCTTCAAGAACTTGATACTGGAGAATCAGCTAGAACTGATGCAGAAGATGTACTAAATGAGGGAAATACAATTTCTCATTCTGCTGCTCTACAATCTGTGGAAACTTTCTTAGATTATATGGGACAAAGAGGGTTTGATTACTGTGACATTATTGCGGTTCGTCAAATATGTGTCGATATTCGAGAAGAGATGAACAAACAGAAGAAGCAAAAGACGCATTGCAGATTTTTTTAAGCAGTAAATATTAGAAGGAAAATTCCTAGTTTGATGTTATACAGCATTCAA
Source organism: Araneus ventricosus (assembly GCA_013235015.1). Lineage (NCBI taxonomy): Eukaryota > Metazoa > Arthropoda > Arachnida > Araneae > Araneidae > Araneus > Araneus ventricosus. The sequence goes on from BGPR01000345.1 coordinate 64,547, forward strand.
ATGTCAGTAATTTTTACATTTTCGTACTGATGTTGATTTTTTCTTTAATAAAAAGGAGTTTTCGGATTATCCGTGTTTTTCTATTCTCCGTGCGATCCCTCTCGGTGATTAACCCGGATAATCGGGAGCGCACTGTAATTGACTTTTCTTTATGTTCGCTTTACTTCAAGAAACATATCAATAATTGAATTTCATCTTTTTCCTTTTAAAATTTTCCCGAAAAACCTTCAATCATATGTGACTTTATTTACCTCGTGCATAAAGTATATTTTATTTTGTATAATACAGAACTTATGAAATCGTATAATCAAAATTCAAGCAGTTGAAACAACATCTAAATAAAATATTTTTTAGAAACATATTTTTTCCAGCCTGTTTATTTATTCATACTTTTATTCATCTTAAATTCAAATGCTTTTTTCTGAATTTGTTTTTAGAATTTCCAGCCTAAACATTTCATAGTGATTGAATCTGGTACAGATCCAACCAGGAAAAAATATTTTAGAAAAAATGCAGGATCCGTATTTTAAAAAAATTGAATGAAAGAAGGAAAAAACTTGTTTACCAAAGACATTCATCACAGAATGACATTTAAGTTTAAAAGAGCTACCAAGGAGTTATAAAAGTTTAAGAAGTTCTAAAAGTAATATGCCAAAATCTTTTTTCGAATAATCATGAAATAACAAATCATAGTCAAACTAGTTCAACGTTTCAATACAACTATTACATTTTGTAATAAATCATATTTAGAGTAAAAATTATTCTCCGTTTAGCAAACTAAGGTGTTATTATTAAACATGGCGAATCTAAGGCTTCCCGTAACTGAAAACATTCAAATGGTCTTCAAAAGTAGCTTCGGAATGTGTCAAGAATTGCAGAAAAAAGATATCAGGCAAGAAAAGGAAACTTGAATATTTTCCTTTTATGGAATACATTTTATCTAGCAAATTTGATAAAAATATAATGAAAATATCTTGTATGGCTTTAGTCACTATTTTATAAAATCATTATGAATAAAAAACAGATAAAAAGGGCGTGCTCCTCGAAATTCAAAACATCATCTGATTTTCGCTAGCAGAAAAATGGTTGAATGTTGCAAAATATGAATTAGAAATTAAACTTGTTTTAAAACAATGAATTTTAATTTTATCATTTTTCCACCACTATTTTTAACACAGGCAGTTGACTAATAAATGCGTTTCACAAAAACCACGATATTACTGCTATTAAGAGTTCATTCAAGCAGAAGCCATAAATATTTCCATGGAAGGAATATGAAGACGCTCTGAAAGCTGCTTCAGTAAAATCAGTGGCAGATGTTGTTAGTGCTACAGATGCGGTGTCACCCCAAATAGAAAGTTGCTGTAGTCGTTGAAGAAATTACAGAAGGGTACTATTTTACATTAAGCCTGTGTTGCTTGATCGAAACAAATAAAAATGGTTCGCCTTCATATTTCTACTAAAGATGGAGGTTGCTGTTTCGTGATTATAGAGCATCCTGCAAAGTGAGGAGCTAAAGTTTACCTTCACAGAAGAATCACTTAACAAGAAGAATTATCGTGGATATATCACTGTTGCTTGCAAGGAAGTTCCTTTGAACTCACTTGAATTTACTTCACGGTGTACTGTAAACTGTGTAAGTGACTGCTCAATTTTCGTAAAAGGTAATCTCTCCCACGCATATTGATTTGCCATTAAATGACTTCTTACATGAATGTATTATTAGATATACATATACGTCCTTTGAATCCAATTCAAGATATTCCTTGGTTTAGAGACAGTTATTAAACTTTCCAGCAGGCGCGTCCTCTATACCAACATGGAAATTCACTCATATAACCTAGATACTCTATTGTAAAATATAAATTTTAAAGAGGACAATTAATAAAATTTTGTTGTAATTAGGTAAGGGTTAATAATTACAATTATTTTAGCCAACTCTATTTATAAAGGAATAGAAACATAGCGAACATGAAACATAAAACAATATAAAATGTCCAAAGAATTAGCTGAATGAGGTGAAAATAAAATAAATGAAATTGCCAATATTTCAACTGAAATATTTACAATTGCGGTGGTAAACTACAAAGACAATATAGAAGGAAAAAAATTGAAACTTAGATATAAAAAGTAATCCTTGGTTAAGAAGTAGTTACTAAATTTTCTAGCAGGCGCGTTGTCTATACCAACATGAAAGTTAGCTCGTATTTCCTAGATACACTATTGTAAAATATAAAATTTTTAAGAGGATAATTAATAAAATGAGGTTGCAATTAGGTAACGGTTAATAGGTAGAATTATTTTAAAAAATTTTATTTATAAAGAAATGGAAACATAGCGAGCATTAAACACAAAACAATATAAAATGACCAAAGAATTACCTGAATGAGATGAAAATAAAATAAATGAAATTGCCGATATTTCTTCTGAAATATTTACATTTGTAGTTGAAAACTGTAAAGACAATATAGAAGTAAAAAAAAACAATTGAAACCTAGATATAAACAGAAAGAAGTCAGTTTCATAGTCATTTCCTTGCAACGGTCAATCGTATCTCTGAAATAGAAATGGCAGATTCGCATATATAACGCCTCGAATTGCAAATGATGACTAACAGTTCGTCGAAAGAAGATAGAAGAATATCCAGGGTCATGCTTTCATGGGGCCCTCTAGTAGAAAGATATAAAAAGAAATTCTTCTCTAGTGTGTTTTCTAAAATATGAATACCCGCTGGAAGGTTAAAGAGTGTGACAAAAGTTTTGTAAGGTTGACAGAGATAAAAAAAATAACCAGTAAACTGAATGAACCGAGCGTCATATGTTGCCATTTGTGGTCCAATATTCAGCAAACTTTTCATCTGCTTGAAATCTCAGAAATGAAACACGGTGTAAAAAATATATTGTTTTCATTATATTGTAAGGAATATAATTTACAAGAAGTATTCAAATACCTTTTCTAATTTTAATCTTGCAGTTCAAGACAATTACACATTTTCCTTAATGAATTGATTCCAAATATGTCGTTGATAATAATCAATTGAATCATGTAAGAGAGACTTATAGATGTTGAACAAGTTATTCACTGTTTCTCGTTTCAAATGTTTCATTTTCACCTGTTTTGTTAAAAAAAATTCTTTTGGGGCAGCTTCCTATTAAAAATAAGAATAATGAGTTGAAATGAAAAAAAAAATGTTTTCTGTGTTTCCGTTTCCTCTGAGTTGGAAACTGTTTTTCTGTTTTTTAAATTAATAAGTGAATCTATCATAAAGCTAGAAGCAACGAAGCTCACGCCATCTACATTTCTGAAAGATAAAAAAAGTTGCTTTAGGAGCATTATTTAATTCATTAAAAATTTTATTTTTATTCTCGCACGACTCCTTAATTCAACAATAAAAATCATGAAGTAGATTCAAATCTACTTATATTCAAAATGTTTTTATATATCCTAAGCGAACATATGTATGTACAAACATATCAAAAATTGAAGCAAATAGGTAGTAGGTAAAAAGTAGTGGGAATTTCATAAAATGCTTCAAATTAAAATAATTTTTATGAATTTCTATTAAAGTATCTTATTGAAGTAATAATTAAATCCAATTTATACCCGGATTCGATAATAAATCGTTTTATTCTCGTATGAAATGCAGTTAACATTTTGTTTTTAATATATTAACTTTGGCAATAAAAGTCCCTAATAACATAGTTAAAACTTAATTCTCAAAATTGATATTTATGTACACAGTAAAGAAATTCTGAATTAAATTGAAAACGAGCACAACCATAAATATCAGCTTCCGGATTGATACCTGGAAATGGAGAGTTCATTATTGATTATTAATACTAAAATTTACTATTGTACTAGAACCAAGAATTAAAGCTTGCAATTTTTTAATTAAAAAATGTTATTTTAATTTATGTTTTAATAAAGTATAGCTATATCATCTAGTAGATGCTAAGTTAAAATATTCAAATCGATGGGTACGTATACAAATATATCTGATCTTAAGATTTTTTTTTTCAATGAATTTATGGAAGGAATGTATTTTGGCTATAGAATGTGATGGATGCTGCGGAATTCTATTGAAGATTGATTGATGAAGAGCGTTTTCTTCCAAAACATTTTGAGTACATGAAACCGTAAGTAGCATGGATTATTTTAAGTAAAGAAAAATTTCAACTACCTAAGTTTTCAAGAAAATAATATAAGATACGTTGTTCTAAAATGAGTCGGTTTATTTTCATTGTATTATGTTCTGAAAAAGTGAAACACTTTCAGAGCTTCGGAAAAGCATTTCAATGGAATATTAATAATTATATAACCTAAATTTTCCTTTAAAGAAGAGAAATGAAGTATTTGACCTTAAGAATTGTTTGACCGTAAGAAAATCCTTAATGTACACGCCAGTCATGATTGTTTTGCTTGGAGTACATGGTCTCAGAGTCCTCTATCTCCTAGTCTATTTACAATTATTTACCGTTGGGACTGACTAAAAGGAAGATTTTACCCTGAATATGAGACTTACTGAAGAGAGATAATCGTTATTCTGTAAGAGAAGTTTTATTACTCAGATGAAATATCTCTCTTTCAGACAATAACAAATCATTTATTCTTCCATTTATTCATCTCTTTCATACAATACATTAAAATATAATGCAATTTATGAAAGAATGTTCTTAAGAACGCTAAATCTTATATATTTTAAAAAATAAAAGTATGAAAACAATATTTTAAACAGAAGGAAAGGAATTTCCATTAAATTTCCCAATGGATTTAATTATTTATTAAAAATAACATATATAGATTTATATACTGTAGGGAAGTTTTGATTAAAGCTTTAAAATTTTGTAGGCAATCAATTTCCGGTTCCCAATGCCTTCACTAATGTTTCATTACCATACAGAATCAGCAAACAATATCCATTATTCGAATATTTTGAATGTATAAACATTGTGCTTAATAATTCTCTAGCAAAGAAGCTGCTGAATGTGATTACATTTTTAATATTGATTCTACATATTTCAGAACTTTTGAAGATATAACAAATTATGTAGGAAATGCCTTCTTGTTATTTTTCGAGAAATTTTAATGTTAATATTTGGCAATTGATTTAACCTGACGCGTATGCTGATACACTTTTCTACTGCATTAAAAAAATATAAAATCAAGAATCTGAGCATAACACCTCTAACGAATTATACATTGTAGAACTCAAAATACATAGACAATTTTCGAAAGTATATCCAGAACGACAGGCTATACTTTCTAATATTCGTAATACTAAAATGTATCTTAATTTAATAATGAAACGGCTTTCGAAAAACAATTTAGCAATGCATTCATTATTTTTCGAAATGGTTAATTTTATTTTAAAAACACACCATTACGAAAGTATATTTTCATTTTAAACGGGATGCTTGATTTACAAAATAGCCTGCTTGAATCACAAATATTTGATTGTCTAACCTTCATGGCAGAAAAAAATAGTCATCTTATTTTCTAATAGATGGCAGCATGAGAGACAAGCAGTGTTTTTAAGAGTAGCGGCTACTCTACAAAATGCTTGTAAGATCTTGTTTTTCAGAATATCAAATATCAATTTTTTAAAGTTATAATGTATTCTGAACACATGTTCTGTGTTGAAGAAATGTTGACGCTTCAAAACAGAAAAAACAGAATTTTTGCTTCTTTCATTCGGAAAGTATAATACAACAGCCATATTCATGGCATTTCTTGAAAATTCTCAGCCCTAATTTAAGTCATGCTGCTTAGAGGAAATGATGATATACTGACAAATTGGTGACGTTAATTAAAAGCACTTGAGTGGCTCCAGCCAATTTTTAAAAAAAAAATCTAAGAATTATTACACTCTTAAGTGCAAACTAGTTATAATTAAAATGACCCTTCTCTGTCTTTTCAAGAACTCGTTCTGGTTGAAGTATTTCCTTCAGACTTTTTATATATGCTAAAAGAGACATGGAGAAAATAAATCCGAAATAAAAAAAAAGTTTAAATTTTGAACATAAAGTAAAATTAAGGCTCATAAAGAAAATGAAAATCAAACCGGAAAAAACTTCTTTTAATCGGAGCATTTTTTCCAAAACTTTTCATTCATTTGCGCCCATCAACGGTATAACGTTTCTTACCGAAGTGATTTTTGAAGATTATGCTTCCTCCCTAGACATGATCCTTCAGAATTCTCTGAAACCAGGGCAAAGCCCTCTTCTGGAAACTTCTAGATATTGCCTGATTGTCTCCAAAGTCAGCGCGAAAGAGTTCCTTCTTTATGGCTAATATGCAGGATTGAACCATATTGTATGAAGAGAGTAGTCTCTAAATATTCGAATTCTTGTATGACATGAATGACTTAATGAAGAAGAAGTTCGGTGCAATGGCTACACTCGTATGGTGGAACGTATTTAAGGGCCTTAAGATGTTATCTCCTTCCAGTAAAAGGTGCCAAAAGTAAAAGCATGGATAAATGTACAGTATACAGTAATGTTATCGGAATACTTAGGCTGTTCACATCATTCAGATTTACCGTATCTCACATGCGACAGTTCTGAATATTCACTGCTCGGTCTAGGGTAAAATTCGCTTTTTTTTGGTCACCAAAATACCTCATGGTCTTGCATTGTCACTGGCTATTATGGACAAACAAGGTGCTTTAATGCGGGCTTTAGGATTGCAACTTTGACATCATGTGGATCTTCATCGGATACCACTTTGAAACGAACCATTGAATCTTTTGTTACGCAGATGAAGGGAAAAGTATTTAACGTGACACCTTTGGAGACTTATTGAAGAAAAGCAGAAACAGGACGGTACTCAACTGTGGCAACAGAGACTTCTTCCTCACTCTCATTTTAAATCTGTTTCGCTCTTACTGATTGAAAATCAAACTAATAATCTGATCAAATTTGTTAATCATTTTCTCAAACTTTTCTTCGCATAGGTCCATATCGATATTCTTACAGTGAAGGTGAGATGTTTAAGCAATTCTAATAAATCAATGTGGAGAGTAAAGTTTGATCGTCCTTCGCTAAAGGAATAAGAATTATTCTCCAATAAAGAATACTGGCCTTTCAATGACTTCAAACTTGCTAACAACTTTTTCAAATGTGCATTAAAAGTGTCGTCTAGCGGCAGAAATCTGAACTATTCATTTTTATTGCAGATTTCTTTTCACCATGAAGGGCCATCTAACATGATTAGCACTGTTAGCGAAATACTTCCTCCAGAACGACTTCTATATGCGTCTGATAATTAGAGTCAATTTAAATATAACCACCCTGAATATATAAAAGATTGAAGGTGTTTCATATGCGTTTGAGTTGGATACTAAATCAGAATTACTTAGATTTTGAAGTGCAGGTACTTCGGGGCAATTTATTTCCTGTATTAAAGTAATTTTTCACTGAAATTTCTTCTTTGTTATTCATTTGTCTAATTCTCAGTTGTGTAGACTTGTAACTAACAGCGCCAAATTGCACTCAATCGACAACTTTCGGAACTAATTTTTTTAACAGAATCTTTTCCCCCATGCCGTCATTAATCCACTTACCACATTTGGTGGCATATCAGCCGATAGATTGAGATACAGATGGCTCTGAGTATTGTCAGTTTATAAAACATTCTGTAAGAAACTGTTCTATATTAAATAGGCCAAAGTAAATCAGGAACAAAAACGCTCCGTGTACCTAAGCAAATATGCCATCGTATACAGTAACGCCAGGGAATAACTATGATAATCTATCAAATAATCCTTCTCAACTTTTATAAATTGATTTGAATGTGCAGAGATTCGATAATCCATAGGAAAGAGAGATAAAATTAATCTGAAAGATATACACCTAGTTCGATTTTCTATTACATCCTTTCATTTCCGTTTGAAACCCGCTTCCAAAAACTTTCTTCTCGATTGAGCATCACACGACCTGCCAGGAGACCAATCTGACAACACTATGACAATCTCGTGCGGACCATTTTTCAGTGAGTCTCTTTATTAGATAACATGTGCTTAGATAATCTATTTCTTCTGCTTATATGTATCAGTGCCAAATATTTTAACGAACGAAATCTATTTATAAATACAAATAATTTGGTGATCAAGAATCATCGGAAATGTTTATTCTTCCTTAAGAGATGGCGCCACGAGTGGAATAAATTTAAATGTTGAATCAATTGCAGGTAGACTGAGCTTATTTGAACTGCACATGTAGTGATAGTAGAAGGATTGAAATTTCTAAAGCACCAAACAATAATTATGGAGCTATTAAGTCATTTATATAAATATTTAAACCACTACAGAATTAATTATTCAGGCAAATGAAGAAATTCAATTTTCGTTCTACATCTCCTTATTTAAAAGGGCTGCCGTTAGGGGAAAAACACACTATGAAACATTTACTCTCAGGCAGAAACAGGTTTTAATATCACATCTATGTCTAAATGCAAAAAAACTCTCATTCTATAACATTTAGACAAAATAATAAATGAATTCCCCCTCCCTCCGGCAGTCGAGAAACGAATGTTGTAATAAAACATTTCTTTTGTCATTATTATTCTTCGGAACAATATTCTGTATAATATGGAAAACTACTTTAATAAAAATATTTCTCTGCTGCTATTATAAAACTATTACTAATAAAATATCACGTTTTTCTCTACTGCTTTTTATCGTCAATCTCCTCAATTTAATTTCCCCTGTACAAGAAACTACCAACACGTCGGTTCATTTTGTTTTTATTTAATGTTGGAAGTGGATTAGAAATTATTTTGTAAGCATTGTTAGACATTAAAAAATCCATTTTAATATTTCTACATAAGGACTGACACTTGAAGCATCTGTACCTACTATCATTGAAGTAGGATTTGCTTTGGACTATCAAAAACAGACGGCAGCTTAATCGAAGCAACAATATGAAATGAATTTTCATGAAATTTTGGAGTTTTCTGCAAAATTTATAAACATATAACTAAAACAGCTAAAATGTCATTAAATTTTCAGTTCAATTTAATTTATTGTAAATTTTTATTTGATATATTCAAGGAAGCTGAAGAAATGACGCGAATATTGATTAACCCTCTGATTTAACGCTCTTCAATACTACTTTGTTCATTTAGTTGACCAACTTTCATTTTTGCGGGAATGTACTTCTCTTCCACACTGAGAGTTCTACAAACATATCAAAGCTAGTATGGCTTTTATATGTGTGAAGAATCTATCAAAAAAAAATTTAATTAACCTTTTTCTAGCGTTTTTCGTAGATGCATAATTACATTTCCATTTCCAATTCATTTACATATTTTGAAATTTTGTCTGACTTTCCAGAAGTCCAAGTCCGGTGTATACCTAAAATTAGAAGCCCAAAACATTCACATTTTCAAGCGACGTTTTTTTTATTTCTGAGGAATGTATTCAACTGTGCCTAAATGGAACTTTATATTTTATTAGTTCGTTATCGGTTGAAATCGCCTTGTATGGTATGAATTAATGGTATCAGACACGGAGAATTGGGGAGGAGTTCTGTATGGCATGAACACTTAATAAAATTTTCTTTCATTGTAGATGATAAAGAAATTTTTTGAACGAAAGAACATTCTGCATCCTCTATACATTTTTTTTCATTTCATCTGGCCAAAATTTAAAAAAAAAGGTATATTTTACAAAAGTCTGTCCCCATACATGCTTCTTGATTTTTTACCATTTCGTTGCGTACAATTATACAAGCTCCCTACATACACACGAATCGCTGGCAATGGTTTGCAGAGCGCCGTTTCCGCATTAACTTGGAAACAAGAATCTACTGGACAAAAGCATAGCTAATGCCGCGCTGTTAATCCTTCAGCACACGCACCCATTTCGGAACTTTAGCACACGCGCTGGGTTATTTTGACCCCAAATTGTTAGACACTTACTCTTTATTTTATTGGGTATTTCCATAAAAATAAAATATGGTCAAAGAATAAGAACGTTTTTTCGTAAAAATAACTTGTACTTAAGACACAAATGCGATTTTTAATAAGAAAAAAAGTTTAATTTATATAATTTTTCTTTCCTATTCAGTATTATTTTCTTCTCCGCTGCGCACCGTCGTACGCTTCAATAGCCATAACGTTAAATTAACCTGAAACGTTAGCACACGCACGGGTCAATTTGACCCCATGCCCCCAGTAAAAAGTGAGATACCCTGTTTCACCAGTTTTGGCCTTCTTATCCTCTTCTTCTAGCTCCCTTGCGCAGGTACAGGAAGTAACAGCGGTAAGTGTTTAGAAATTCCTAGAATTTATTAACAAAAGAGAAAGGGTGTTGTCAAAAAGACCTCACGCGTGTGCTGACGCTGACGACATAGTGATTTGATGATTTCATTCGCAGCTGAACTCGCATGTTGGATGTTACCAACATGTGAATCACTGTCATGTTGGAAACGTTATAACAACTCATAAACTCGTGTGCGGCTCAAACAATTTTCCCCATAATCTTTCCTCAACTTTGTATAAGTTTCACATGCAGGTATCGCCTTACTTTTGGCAAAATTTGATGCAAATAATTTTCTCAACTATCTCTGCCTCAAAAAAGTGCGGCGACAGCTTGGCATACATAGTTTTAAAATCTGCTGCTTTACGGAAGTGATGGGATCTATGAACGTGAACGCATGAAGAGTTTCTGGCGAAACTCTTCCATGGTACTTCACTCTGCATGTTTGATTTTTGAGGCTAAGGTATTTGTCCCGTTCCATTTTGATCACCCATCATATGCTTGGATTTCTTTTGAGGATTCTAAACCTTGTCTTTCACAACCGCTTCACAATGATTAAATGGAGTTATAGCACTCCACGGCATTCCATTTTTAGCACAACCAATTAGGCAGGTCATTCACGAACGCTTCTCATAACTCAGGTGAATTCCACTACCAGTCACTCCAATCCCCGTGGTTCTAAGATTTCATCACAGAACCATTCACCAAAAGTCTTCACCACATCCACGCACCCGTACCAGCTCCCACCCGTGCTGATTTATATACTTTAGTTCAAATGGAATGATGGACATCGAGGCCATTTGGATATAGAACGAGCCGTTTCACACCACCATAATTCTGATTGGTTCATTAATGGCCTATTTTGGAGTGAGGCGGTTGTATTTGCGTGGCGAGAAGTGGTCGTGAATATCCAGCCTGAGAAAATCTGACACACTAACAAACAACGCACGCGCTTCGGGTAGTCAGCAAATTTCATTTAAAGAAAAGTAGTGAAAATTCTACAAACAAATTTTGTTCTATTTCTCGCCATACTTTGTTTAAACTGGCGACTGGGACCTGCCACTATTCAAATATTTCAATTCAAAGGAATATAAGTTTTACGGTGGATTTAGTATATTAAAAATTTTTACTATGTAATTCCTTATATATTACGTTCACTTATTTTTTCAAGAATTCCTCTTTAATAAGACATTATAATAAAAAAACCTTTCTCTTTCATAATTAAAAATGAATATTATTATTAACTAGTTTCTTAATATTTTATATTTATTGAATGATTTGCAAATGCATGTTCATTTTTATTCTTCTAAGTAAAATTTTTGCATTTTATGCATTGAGTTCAATAAGAAGTTTTTCAAAATCTTGTAATTTTTAAATAATAAGATCGAGTATAAATATTTATGGTTTAACAAATAAGTAATGAAACTAACTAAAATTATATTCATTCAAAGTGTATAAATGAAAGCTATTTTCATTAAAAGAGTGTTTCAATTTAAATCGGTGATGGAATTATTTTTTTCAGTTTCCTTTCTATAAGTTTATTCTATGAAGTGTAATATTTTATTAATATCTGGATTACTATTGGAGAAATACTAATCGTTCTTTTGTAATAGAGATTCTTTAGAAGGAACATAAAAGTGCTTTCCTCTTAGTAATTCATCCAAAGATAAAAATCTGGTGGTTGCCTTCGATCATCCATGGACTTTCCTGTTCTTGTCTTCTCTCATAAATCTTAATATAAATAAAAGTCATTGTGGGTATGTGGGTATGTATGTGGCTATGTTCCACATCTCCTCCTAAACCAATGGACGGTTTTCAACCCAATTTTGTACACTTATTATTTAAGACAAGGGGAAGACACTTATGAACTTTTCCGAGTCCAAAAGTTAATTAAACAGACAGTTAATTAGAAATTAACCGAAACCGTTTTTCCGCCGTAACTTCGGAGCAAATTGTTGGACAAAAAGTATTTATATACCATCTTAAAGTTCAAATTTTACCTTTTCAATGATATCAGTTTTATTTCTCTGACATTTTTCCTTCGATTGTTAAAATTTTTTAAAAGTTCAAAAATTTTTAAATTCGTGCAGACGATTTTGAGATAACGAAGATTTATAGCTAATCCATTGCTAGGCAACGGTTAGACTTTGAACTAATTCACCTTTATTTCTGAAAATTTTGTTTATTTTTATAAATATCCATATAATATAATAAATGCGAAAGGGTGTCTGTCTGTTTTTTGCGCATTCACGGCAAAACTACCAAACCGATTTGGATGAAAATTGGCAGAGTTGTAGCTTGAAACCCAGGAACGGACATTGGGTAGGTGACAGCATGTTAAATTCTTTATTTTTCATTACAGATAAGAATTAAATAATTAACAAGCGATTTGCAATGAAGATTACTACTTTATTTTTCAATCAACTGTCACGTGATCCTTCGGAAAAGCGCAAGTATGTGGAATAACTTATTTTTAAAGTCATGCATCACGTGATCTTGCTGAGAAAAGAAATAATCTCTGGAATAATAACTGAAAAATAAACGCCGGGACACAAATCTAATGGTAGATATAATATAGTTCCAAGAGTTTTTAGATTAAAATTTAAAAACTAAAGTTAAGTATAACTAAATGAAAATATCATTCAATGTCTACTTAAAATAAGAGCCTAATTTAGTGGAAAGGTTTCCAAAATTATTCTTTATCGCTCTTTAAATCGACATCCAAGATTTTTTTGGCGGTTAAATTTGTAACCAAACAATTTAGCTAATTACAATAGTTCCGTTTCGAATTTTAATGCTTTAAGAGCTGTTTTTAACCGATTTAAATAGAAAGGATTACACAAACCCAAAGAACACGGAATTCAACATTTTGTTTACTAAAGAAAGAACTCATTCGAGCTTGGCGCTTGATACAGTTGCCAAATTGATTTGGCGATTGCTTAAATCAGAAGGTTACCTGAAAACGGTCTATGAATACAAAATAAACAAACCAGGATCGTCCATTGACGTATATGATATGGTTGTCAGAGTTTTTAGAATAGGAAGGTATATTTTGTCTTATGTATTCTTTTAAAAAGTAGAAGCAGATAGCATATAGCATGGTGGATGATATATTCCAAAGAGCAGATGATACCATTGAGTACAATGATGTAATTTAATGTAACGGGGAATTAAATTAGTCGTCCAATTCTGTATTATCAACCGTCAGAACTTTTGATTTCCCCTTTCTACATATAACGAAACATTTACATTCGTGAATTTAAAAAAAGTAGCAATTCAAATTCTTCGCGCACGAAGTCGCGGGTAGCAGCTAGTAATAAATATAAAAATCACATGTGGATGATATAATCGGCCAGGAGAGTAAAATTGTGTACTTGGAACTTAGAGACCAGATGAATCAGAACAACAGGCCGAGAAAAATCTTGAACGGTATTTCGGCGCTGTCCTGCTCGTATACACATGTAAAAGGTTTGATTTGTACGTCGGAGGAGGGGAACAATTAATACCATAAAGCAAGTACAGAATAGAGCAACTTTAAATTCTCTAATAGTATTGTTAATGTTGTAAATTTCGAGTAAAATATATCATGTGATATTCTGAAAAAGTAAATTATAGATCTCACTTAGAGTTTCCTACTTTTTGTGTTATTTATCCGTTGCGTTTCAATTCAAAAAAGATGTATTAATGCAAACATAATCAAGATTGACTAACTGATAATGTATAAAAATTAATAATCTATGCCTTGAATAATTTCCTATATCAGCTAGAATATTAAAAGCGTCATGGAAGTAAAACATCCATTGATGGTTACATTAAAAATAAATTCAATATTTGCATTACTCACTTTATTAACCTTCCGGCAGGCGCATCTAATCTGTGAGATGAAGAACTCATATTTTTTTGTGCCTAAGTGAGGGTATTACCGAGAAAGTTGTGGGATCTCTAATAGCTTCCTGGCTCCCTACCACTCACACTACGGTATCGTGTTCTTTTCTCTAGTTTTTTTTATGTACGTGAGGGGAACGTTAATCAGGTAGATGATCGGCCGATTACGTTTGTATTTTTGATTTTCCAAATTTTTCTCAATATTTCTTTTTATATACCTATAAAATTCCATATGCCTTTATCACAGTCCCAAATTCAATGCTAATGATCGTTATTTCCAACATATTGTTTCAGGCATTATGGGAAAGACAAATGTCAACTCGCTTTCGAATTTTGGACATTTTGTCAATTGAAATTGCAAGGAAATACAAAAAAAATGATTTAAAAATCCAAAATAGCTTTGTATGACCGAATAGTTCATTTTGATAAGCTTTTACTTGAGTCTAAGCAAAAATTTATCTTTTAATCTCACAGATGAGTTCTGTCCGAACGTGTTAGCATTTCTATAGCACCCGAACGAAAATTAATGTTTGATCGATATTAATATGAATCTTTTAAAAACTGAATATAAATATTTAAAATTCTGTTTAATAGTTGAATAATATAATTTCCAATTTTAAAACAAATAAGGCAGAATAAGCCTTTAGTAACATGTGAGGAGATAGTTAGAAACAATTACAAAATATAAAAATAAATAGTTATCTCTCGAAATCTAAAACGCAATCAAATACTCGCACAATGCAAAGACTAAATTTAAATCATTTGCTTATCCTTCCTATACCATTATAATGTCTCAAACCTTTTCCCTTTTAATTTTTCTATTAAATCTTATTGTAATTTTGACAAATACTTGTTTTTCCCCCTGAGTAACATAAAAAGTCATGTACAATTTAATAATAATTGCAGGATATTTACAAAAAGGTTAATTTCTTTGATGAATAAAAATAATGACACAACGTCAAGAAAAAGTACACAATGTTTTCAAATGTTTATTTACATACAAATCTTTGGGTTGAAGGTGATGCCTTGTTAATTTAATATTAGTGATATCAAACATAATTCAAATGTTAATTTCATCACTTTCATTTGTATCTCTTCAGCTTTTCTGGAAGAATAAGCTCAAGAAATTCCTGAATTTTTCTTGATGAATGATCATATTTCTGTACATATCCTGCGGATGAAGAAATGATTTAAAAATATCATTTGGGTTTTATAAATATTCCATTATTAAATGTGAATGGGAAACAAATCAATCATCTAATATATTTTCAATATATTTCTTACTCTTCTGCTTAAAATACACGCATTATTTTTCACTATAAAGCAACGTAAAAACAATGCAGAATTACTATACTATATTTATTATAATACTGTATTATAATACTATATTTTTTCTATTATAATACTATATTTTTTCTATTATAATACTATATTTTTTATGAAATAGGCTTCATGCAACAAAATATTTTCTAAGGATTACGGTAAATAAATGCAAGTGTATTCTATTTTTAAAATGTAATTGTAACTGTAAAAATTCTTTAAAACTAAGTGAGATGCATACCAAAAATGAAAAGCATCTGCAGATTGATTATTTAAACGTATGAAAAATTACATGAAATGACTCGTCTTTATAAAATCATATTATTCGATAAAATGTTTCAGTTTAAAAACTTAAATTGCTTTCTAAATGTTTAAGTGTAGAATTTAACATGAAAGAAAGGAATAAACAATGAAATAACAAAGGAAAAACATAGATTATTAAGAATATTAGACAACCAGTTTCTGGATTCATTTCGCAATTGTAACTTTAACCCTTTCTAAGGCAGTGGGAATATATTTCACGCCAAATTCGTCAATTTTTTAATGCATTTTTGAATGTTGGTGTAAGTTCTTGCCAAATTTTTCGATGAAAAAAAAACTTGGATGCTGAAATATCTTATCTCAAACCACAACGAAATGTCTTTACTTGGTAATTAATTATTAATTAATAAAACTTATTAACAAAAAATTATGTCCTCCAATAAGCTAAATGAATTTCTTTTCTTAAATTAATCTCAATACCAAAGTCATTTTAGTATACCAAAGCTAGAAAAAAATGGCCTTATAAGGGGTTAACCACATTGTTTATTTATTATCTGTACATTTTATTGGAATTCGTCATTCTATCACTAAATAAATAAATTAATGTAGTGAATTGTCTCTTTTCTTCATTTATCGATTGTCTTCATGATCATGTACTCATCTCTACTAATAATAAAGGAGAATGTGTGCATATCTGTGCGTGTGTCTGTGTGCTGGCGCTCTGCAGGGCACACCTCTCGAGCTTGAGCTACGAAATGTGTTACAAACATACTTCGGAGGGTGGAAATGTGCACCTCGGAGCCCCTTTTTTGAAATTTTAATTATTTAAAAATTTAGCGAAATTTTGACGTTTATCCTTAATAACTTTCGAAAATATTAAAGCAAAAAATTTTTACACCACCTGAAAGTGCAAAAAATTACCTTTTCAATTATTTCAATTAAATTGTCGTACGAGTTTTTCTCTAATTTTAATAAATTTTTAAAATATATTTTGGTATAATTTGCAACAATACTTTTCATTGTTACAACGGAATTCAAACGGTTCTCATTGTTTAAAGAAGCCTCTCTTCCATTGTTGAAAGCTAAGATAATATTTATTTATATTTAATAATATGTTTTAATCAACATATTTTCATTCAGCTAACATGATGCTGGAATTAAAATATGCTGCGCCATAAAGATAAAATCAAATGCATATTTTGAAAAGGAATGTGAGAGTTAAGATAATGTCATTCTATAATACATGACACAGCCAGTTACTGGACTCCATTAAGAACGTTCATGCAGACCACGAACATAATACACTATATGCCCAAAAGTATCCGGACACTTTCAGATTTTCACATTTTTTAGAATTTCTCCGGAAAGGTTTAACTGACTGCCTTTAAACTTCTACTATGTAAAGAATAGACTGTAACTCACATTTTACACTGAAGATTCGGTTCTGAGGGAAGTTAGGGGACCGTCTACAAACTGCTGAAGACAAAAAAGTTTTTGGCCCACCCCGCTTTACAGAATACCGATAACAAGATGACACTTTCAGAAATGGTAATGCTTAATGTGCATAATATTTACAGGAATTTTCGTAAACTCAGTACAAATATTTGGGAAGATATAAAGTTTTTCTTAAAAAATCCCAAATTTTCCCACCTGTTTTTTGCTTATAACATAAAGAATGTTTTATTATATTATACGAAACTTATAGAGAAAATGACAATATGTTAGAGAAGCATTTTGTAAAAATTTGGAAAAGAATGTTTGATTATTACAGGAAATATGAGTATTTTTATTAAATAATGTTTTACTGCGCATGCTCGAAGCATAGAGTAATTTTTCTTTCACATATTTAAAGCCAGATATATAGGACAACTTATATAAAAAAATCAGTTAAATATCATTAGTATTCAGAAAGATATCGGGATTACAACAAGCAGAATTTTAACTCCTGTCGAAGAGAAGCTAAAAGATGAGGGGTTGTACACAAATTTATATTTTTTAAATTTGTATCTTTAAATAGTTATATTGAATTGCATAGTGTTCAGAATTTGCTGCATACCCATGAACACTTTTAATATACGTAACAAATAAAAAAATATATGTTTGTAGAATTATTAAAATATTTTAAGAAAAGAAATTGATTAGATAAAAAATCGTTTCGCCATAAAAGAAATATATTTCAAAATATCGTTTGGCCGTAAAATTGTAATACGTAACTTGTTAATAATCATGTAAATAATATAATTAAAGCAATAATTTTTTTCTTATTTATAGTGCCTAATTAGATGGAATTTAAGTTATGCACGTAATTGATAAGTGTTCATGGGTATTCAGCAAATTCTAACCACTATACAATTCAATATAACTATTCAAAGATATAAGTTTAAAAAATATCAATTTGTGTACGACCCCTCATCTTTTAGCTTCTCTTCGACAGGAGCTAAAATTCTGCTAGTTGTAATCCCGATATCTTTCTGAATACTAATGACAATGAACTGATTTTTTTTATATAAGTAGCCCTATATATCTGGCTTTAAATTTGTGAAAGAAAAATTACTCTATGTTTCGCGCATGCGCTGTAAAACATTATTTACTAAAAATGCTCATATTTTCTGTAATATTCAAACAGTCTTTTCCAAATTTTTACAAAATGCTTGTCTAACATATTGTCATTTTTTCTGTAAGTTTTGTATAATATAATAGAAAATTCTGCATCTTATAAGCAAAAAAACAGGTGGGAAAATTTGGGATTTTTTAAGAATACCTTTATATCTTCCTAAATATTTGCGGTGAGTTTACGAAAATTTCTGTAAATATTATGCACATTAAACATTACCATTTCTGAAAGTTTCATCTTTTTATCGGTATTCTGTAAAGCGGGGTGGGCCAAAAACGTTTTCGTCTTCAGCAGTTTGTAGACGGTCCCCTAATTGTCCTCAGAACCGAATCTTCAGTGTAAAATGTGAGTTACAGTCTATTCTTCACATGGTAGAAGTTTAAAGGCAGTCAGTTAAACCTCCCCGGAGAAATTCTAAAAAATGTGAAAATCTGAAAGTGTCAGGATACTTTTGGGCATATAGTGTAGATCGAAGGCTACTAAAAGGCTACTGTTAAATGTCTATCACGATTTGGAATTTTGAATTACTTTGTTAAGGGAACAATGAATATCAAAATTATACACAAGAGATTCAATTGAAATTATATTCGCGATGAAAAAGTTGGTTCTCGAAGGCGGCTAGTCTCCAAAAAAATACTTCACTAGTGAAATATTACATTTGATCTGTATTTAATAATTTGTTTTCGCTGATATTCAAAATTCCTTCTGGAAACGTTATCATCATTTTCTTTTTCTTTTTTATGCTTCACACGATTAATTATACTTATTAAGATTTCCTGAAATCGAAAAAAAAAAATTCTACACACTAAAATGTTATTGTACATTCGGATTATCAATTATATTCAATATTTCATTAACATAAGTTATTCCTGAAGGAAAATGACTTGAACAAGATATAGGAATTTTGGATAAAAGAAAAGTAAATATTAAATATATGTGTTTATATTTATAAACACATACAGTTAATAGTATTGCAAAAAGTCGAACATTTTCTTGACTTTAAATTGAGAACATTTTATATATTATATGTTCCAACCGAACGGCTATTAACTACGCAAGAACGCTTTTAATTTCATTTTTCAGAGAAAATAAATATTTATAATATAAATATGTAACAACACTTCTAAATCGTACTATAGTATATTTTTAAATCTCACCATAAAGCATTAAGAAAGAATAGACACGGCATGCTCTGCCCACCTCTTGTTTGCTTCGTATTTACACTCTTCAAGAGACTTCCCTAGTTTAAAAAAATTAGAAAATATTTTACACTCATATATTATACTATACACTATATTAAAAAAATATTTTTTAATACAATATCTTAAAATTTTAAGTATATTTGACATTTTTCGCAAGTCTGCTACAATTGTTTAAAAAAAAATCGAAACAGATTATAAGCATTGTCTCTTCTTTAGTACAAAATGAAATTCAAAATGTTTGTAATTTTTGAATGAAATATATCTAAAGAAATATTTTTATTCAGCGACAATAAGTATTCAAAAATTATTTCAAACTGAATTTACATCAGTCATAAATTACTTTTTAAAAGACCATCTTCAACATTATGTGAGGAAAGATGAAACTGCGTAAAAAGAAACTATTTTTTTGTTTTGTGTGTGTGTCTTGTTGATTGTCCATTTAAAATGTTCTGAGTCTAAGGCAATCAGTGTTTGTTCAAATAGAGTAAAAGTGCATAGCACTGGGACTCAATCTGGCTATATAATCTTTGTTGTGCGTAAAAATAAACAGCTTTCATAAGAAGCTTTAGCTTCATAAAATGGAAATGAAATTTCAATAGCGTTTCGAAGAATTTTACAGAATAAAAAATTATTCCATCTATCATATAATGTGCATTTTTATATTAATATCATCATCAGGATTATCTCATTAAGTTTGATATGAAAAATTTTAAGTCTGAATGTTATTATTTTGTTCATTTATTTATTTATTATTTAACTTAAGTTTTTCCTCGTATGCCACATAGAAACAAAACTGAACGAAGCGAGATTTACAGAAATATATTAGATAATTCAATAAGTGAAAAAAGCAATTCTTTTAAAAAGTATTAGAAAGAATGAAGATTAGTTAAAAGAATTTATGTAAGGAAACAACAGTAAAGAATATATATTTGAAAAAATGGTACAATAGATTTAGAAATAGAACTAAATAAATTTATTTTATATTAAATTTTATATATATAAACACATGTATTTAATAGTATTCTAAAAAGTAGAACATTTTTTGACTGTGAATTGAGAACAATGACTTTCAAATTTTCCAATCTTTAATTTATAATTAATCATTAAAAAATTTTACAGTGTTTAAATAATTTCTCACAAATTCACTACCAGCTGGAGCGACTGGTATGAAATCAAATTGCATTTTAATTTGACCATTATCCGATAATTAAATTATGAAAATATAAAATAGGCTCTTCATCGATAACTCGCAAGTGTTTCGAATTTTAAATTTTAGCAACAGGAAGTAGGTGAAAAATTTATTACAAAATTCTATCGTAACACATAAAAAATATTAAAAAAAGAATTAATAAATACATAAATCTAAACAAATATTGTTTTGTTAATAGAGAAAATAGTAGTTAATAATGAAATAAAACAAAGAAAATATTTTTAAAAAATCAAGGGTGGAATAGAAAAAAAACAAGTTATATAATAAAGAGCAAAACGGTTCTATATTAGGTGTAGAAATTTTCTATATTGTGGTATTGGAATGATATTTTTCCATTTACATGTTTGAACAAATTTTAGCAAATGATGAGAAAGAGGATTTTGTATTAATAAACGAAATCAGCGTAATTGTTCAGTCCTCTGCTGAAGTGCCAACTTTTTGCTGAAAAATAATGTACAACACGTTGTAAATTTCACTTTCAGCATAATTGCAGATACTACTCTCTGTCTTTGAAAATGGGTGACTTAAATAGAGTAAAGGAAGAAAGAATTTCGAGCTAGCATTTCGCGTGTTTCTTATCAAAAGCTTTGAAACATTCTATATGATAAAAACTGGTGCACGCTTCTTAAGATAGCATTGAATTTCAGTAAAAAGCGTGTTTGCTTACATATTCTGTCACATTCCGTTTCAGATTCCCTTGATTCTTCTTTCACAATTCGTTCTTCTCGGGAATGTATTACACGACCATCATCTGACTCGCCACTAGAAGGACTGCAGAATGAAAAAATACGTAATTAAGATAATAAATAATAATAAACATGACTTGTGACATAGAAAGGTGATTGATTTAAGTCCACAGAAAATATTTAGATAAAATGTTTTCAAAATCTTATTTCACTAATTTCGTATATAGCTAATGAAACGTTGTATGAAATTCTCATGGGTGATTAATTTTGAATTAAATGTCAAATTTTACGTATTCGATTACAAATTAATTAGCTGCACTGATTCCATCATTTAAATTTAAATAAGATCTGGAAGTAAAGATTTTAACTGACTTCAGTGTAGGAAGTCTTACATTTAAAATATTTTAGTTTCTGTTGACTTGTTGTCACTTACAACGTTTGAATTGCTTTAATCTACCATTGTCATGCCAAAACTCAATTTAAAAATATACAATTTGAAAGAGTTTTTTTTGAAAATCTCTTTCAAGCCAATTACACTCGATATATCAAACAAAATGCGCATATTTGAAACAGAATAAAATATCAGAAAGGAATAAAATGTGCTGATGTTTTAATATTTTTCAATGAGTGGATAATTTTCTGAACCAAATCGCAATTCTTGCACTTTGATGGTCGCCAATAAAAAATTTAAACTCTCTGTAGAATTTTAAAATTGCAAATAAGCTACGTATAGTATGGTGATTTGGCCCAAAATTTGTCAATCACTATGTGCCAAATGACAATTCATTTATTTTGATAATCACTAAGTAAAAATAATTAGGTCAATACGGAATTTCATATTTATAAAAAAAAGTTTCTTTATTTTTAAATATTAGTATTTCTTAATTGCAGCTTATATAATATAAATATTTTTATATATAATGTAAGCAGATTGTAGAAAATTTAAACTTTGAATGATTTTTTGAGAATCTAATATCTCGCATTTCGTAAAATATTTATGCTTTCAAAACGTGAAAACTATCATAGTTTCTGTGATAGTCATATATTTAAAGTTTGTGAAATTTTGGATGAGTTTAATGGTAGATGTGCTTGATATAGCTAACTAGTAGTTCTGTGAACAGTAGAACTCGCTCTCCCACCCCAAATTAAAAAAAAATCTAAGATTTTCTCTTCATCGCATTTTTTAAAAGTTTAGCCAATGTTATTCATTGTTAGAACAGCATTATTTGTAGGGACGCAGGACATCATAGTTTAATTCTCGTGGAGGTACACTGGTGTCCCAAAGTTTAGCACAAATCTTAAGATGAGACAAATTTGGAGGTAATATGGATGCAATGGTTAGCAACCAGTTTCGGAGAGCCGTGGGACATACAGTAGTCGGAGCTCACATATTATAAAGAAAATCACGTCAAGATGGCATTTCAGGGGGCGACCAGAAAGTGATGAAGACGAAAAGGGATTTCGACTCATCCCGTTTCATAGAAAATTGATAACGGGATGAAACCTTCCTCAATGATTTTGTTTCATGTGCATAATATTTACATGCATTTTCGTAAAAATAGCAGGAATATATGGGAAAATATAAAGGTTTTCTTAAAAAAAACCAAATTTTCCCGCATGGTTTTTGCTTATTATTATACTTATTAATTTATTAATATTATTATTTTGCTTATTACATGCAATGTTTTGAACCAAATTACAAGAAACTTACAGAATACGTGACAATATTTTAAAAAAACATTGTATTAAAATTTGAAGTTACAATGAAAAATGATGAAGAAAATATGAATATTTGCATTAATTAATTTTAACAGTGCATGCAAAGAATAGCATAATTTTTCTTTCATAATTTCAAAGGGCAACTTATATAAAAATTCCAGTTCCACATTGCAAGAGCTAAATTGCTTTTGGTCTCCAAGAGAAGAAAAATGATGAGCGTTTTCTCAAAAACTCATATTTTTTAAAATTAAATCAACGAATAATAATTCTTCGAACTGCAATTGTTTGTATTTAATTTGTGAACCGAGTGTTTTAAATTTATATGTATGCATGGGTATTCAGGATACTCAACTTTCAAACAATTCAATATTAATTTTTGAAGATTCAAGCTTAAAAAATTTCAGTTTGCTCATTAACTCTCATAATTTTGTTTCTCTTAGAAAACAAAAGTAATTCAGCTCTTGCAATGCCGATATCTTTCTGAATCTTAACGGTAGCGAACTGGATTTTTTATATGAGCTGCCCTATATTAAAAAACCGACTTTGAAATTATGAAAGAAAAATCATGCTTTGTTTCGCGTATTCGCAGTTAAAAATTAATACAGATACTGATATTTCCTTTATTTTTCAATGTATTTACTTCGAATTTGAATACAATGCTTCTATAAAATATTACCACGTATTCTCTAAGTTTCGTATAAGTTGGTTGAAAACACTGCATGTTATAGGCAAAAAACATGTGAAAAAATTTGGAATTTTTAAAGAAGCCTTTATATCTTCCCGAATATTAGTGATATTTTTAAGAAAATGCTTGTAAACATTATGCGCATCAAACAAAGTCATTTATGAAAGTTTTATCTCGTTACCAGCTTTCTGTGAATTGAGACGAGTCTAAAACCCTTTTCTTCTTCATCACTTTCTGGTCGCCCCCTAAATGCCCTCGTGACGAGATTTTCACTGTAAAATATGAGTTCTGACTACTATATGCGACATGGCTCTCCGCAGTTGATTGT
Organism: Araneus ventricosus; assembly: GCA_013235015.1. NCBI lineage: Eukaryota > Metazoa > Arthropoda > Arachnida > Araneae > Araneidae > Araneus > Araneus ventricosus. Next base: position 88,715 of record BGPR01000345.1, read on the forward strand.
ATCCATATTAACATCAAATTTGTCGCATCTGAAAAATTGTGCTGAGTATTTGGACACCAGTACACCTTCTTTGTCCCCATATACTCCCTATATTACAATTTTATATTGACAATCAATGTACTATACTACACACAAAATTATGTAGAAATTTTACTTCCAAACAGATACAAACTCTCTAAAAAATAAAATGCAAATAAATACTTCAGAAATGCAATGAAATTCAAGTGAAATAAAATAAGTCATTAATTTCCGAAGAAAGCAATTTCTACTATCTTAAACGTAACAGTGGCAATAGCACATGTAGATGGAAGAAGAATCTCGATGAATAAATGAGATCAGTATTTATCACGACAATTTACATATTGTTGTGATAAATAAGCCACAAGAAAATGTTACACAAATAATAGAAAATCTTCTTCAACTTTTTATAATAAGAACCGTTATTTAAAATCACTGAAAAATCTTTCGCGAAAAGATGAAAACAAGATTAGATGGAACTAAACAAAGAAAATAACTATCAACATGAAACTAATGATTTTATTTCTCTCTGACTCTCTTTTATTAATGCGAATTAATTTCTCAACACTTTGTTTTCATCCGTATTACACTATGACAGAGAAATATCTTTATCTGTATGAACAAAATTACCATTATAATTGTCTTTTTTTTATCGTATTAATGAAATTGCAAATAAATGTTTGATTTTATCAGTATTTGCGGGATTGAAGTTTCACGTCTTCCTTTTACCAAAATAATATAAACGTTTCACTGACGCCAAACTCGCCATTGACTCAAAAACGTCGGAATCAGTAAAATGGCCTCAAAGTCGAAAGGAACTAAATAAAATGGGAAATAAAACATATTCACCATTTTCTATTCCATCCAGAAACATTCATGCGAAAATCGAAGGAAATCGAACAACGCGTTTCGCCGTAATCGTGTAACAAACAATTTTACAAACATACAAATTGCTCAATGGTTGAGTTAACGCGAAGACAACACTTCGCTCGTTCAATTAATGCTAAGAAAAATTAACTCGACAATATTTATTTATTTGTTCGTAAATTATATCGAAAATTATCGGAAAGTCGTATGAAAAATTTAGGTGTCATTAACACTAATCACAATATAATAACTAATATAATAATTGAATAAATAATAATGAACGTGAAATATTAAACGGTTCTGAATTCACCCTCTATGAAAGGATAAACAATAATTACAGAATAAAAATATTTTGGTGTTATTATAATCTCCACATAATATATGGAACAATGTATTAGAATGTCTAGGCAAATTAAGATATATCTCTTTCATTTTTATATTTTCCATGCCGAAATGTGATTTTTAAATGTACTCAATAGATCAAAGTTTTGTATGAACAGGGCAGATAAGTTCTATTTAAAGTAGTAAGTGAAAAACAATTATTTCTTTCTTTCCACAAATAAATTCTTATATACTTCATTTGAAATATATTAAATTCTGAAATACATCATTCAAACAGAGAAAAATTAATAAAAATTATTGTGTAACATCAGGAAATTATATTCATTGTCTTTGGATACTATACAAGTATTTGAATGAAACAGCATTTCAGATTTACCCCAGCTTTTCTAGAAAATAATAGGCAATAGGTAGTGTAGCATTTATTTCAAAAATACAAACAGCAAAAGCGCTCTTTTTGTTATACGGTATGCATCACGCATGTTATGCAGTTCTTACGAAACTTTCTGCAGTAAGTCTTTGTCGATTCTGGTAATAGCAACTGCGATACATGCTTTCAAATCAGTGAAGGTCGTTGGTTATGGAGGCATATAAACTGAGGAGGTAGATTTCGATTTGGATATCATGGTGGCCAAGATAACCGTTCTTTATCCACCTCTGTTACTACATTTCACTACTGCTATGCCAGCATCGACAGAGACCTACAACAGAAGGTTTGGCAAGAACTATATTAAAGACTTGATGCATGTCGTGTAACAAAAGAAGAGGATACTGATCATCTGTGATGCTTGCCTTCTGAGCTTGAAGTCATTTTCTCTAAAAGTACGTATATTTCAAATAAATCAGAAACTACCTGTTGTTGATTAAAACTTTGAAACCAGAACATTCACTTTCATCATTCTGCATTTAAATTAACGAAGATTTGGTATTCAAAATGACATAGGAAATTTATTTTAAGATATGTTTCAGAATTTGATATGAGCTTAAATATTAAATTTATGTTCCAACATAAATTATTGAAAAAGCTACATATGAGTGAATTGGAAAGAAAAGTTCACATTACTGCATTCATATTATAAATAATTTACCGTACACATTCATCTAAGTGTGGGAATGGGAGAAAAGATAGATAAATGAAGGAACAAAAATTATCATCATAAGATCAGAAAGAGAGTCTCAACATGCTCATCTGTGATAATTACTCTGTTGTTGTTACTAATCCCTCTCTGTCTAGCGGCAGCTAGACACCATCTATGAGCCCACTAACCGTCAAGAGACCGTCTCGAAAGTCTCCCTAGATAGGCGAAGACAAGAGAGGATGTGCACTCGCTACTCCACACTTTGCGCAGACCGGAAAAACTTTGTTACCGTGGCTAAAGGAGCATCTCCTCAGGTGACCGCTAACTAATTTAGACAGCGCCGTCTGGTCGGCTCTATCACAGGCAAGGCCAATGGAGCCACCAGGACTGCTCCGCTTATACCAATCATGGGATGGAGGGACCCTCCACGTCTTTAAATCTTTGTTTTTTCTGATGGAATAAATCTCGTCTAATGTTAAGGAGGGGGCTGAGCACAAAGGTTCAGCCGTGCCCTGCTTCGCCAAATCGTCAGCAACCTCGTTTCCATAAATATCCACGTGGGAGTGTATCCATAATTACTCTTACCATGCAAAGCTATAAAGCTTTGGCAATCTGCTTTTTAATAAATGAAGGCTTAGAATTTCATGCGGAAAAGATGGAAATACAATACCTTTCATCTAATCCTCGCCAAGATAGACTACTTTTTCTTTTTCTACTTGCTTCATAGCTTGAAATCCGCTGATGATTACCTAATTCTGCTCCTGGAATACGGACAGAAAAATCATTTTATAAAGAAACTTTTTAAAACATTGAAAAATGAAGTCAGTTATCTGTTCACGATCAATAGACAAAATTGAAGATTATCGTATTATTTTCCCGCAATCTTAAGAAAACAAACGAAATACAGCTACACTTACATTGAAATTAAACGCATTAAAAGCAGGAGAGCATTCTTATTATGTGTTTCTTCAAGAAATTAAATCATCTCATTTTTAAAAATAAATTTTCATCCTTCTGAAATCTTCCATAGAAATCTAATTGAAATCTAATTTTATACTGCTTAATCATCAGACGGTTCCTCTTCCTAAAATTAACACTATTTTCATTATTTTGCAGCAAAAGTATTTATAAAATGAATTTACCAACCTTTAGCATAACCTGGAAAATACAGAATAGGAGATTCATAATTTGCTTCGGATTTATCCATCTGTTGAAAACAAAAGAAAAAGGTTAAAAATGAAACAGAATATCTAAATAACTATAAATTTTTTTCTGGAAAACCATAGATGTGCAAATCTTGATGTCTATAATTAGGAAACGTTTTACAAAAAACTAAACAAGAAAGAGCAAAATTCAAGCCTCTGTGTAATAAAAAAATCGTTTGAACTCATTATTGAGTATAAAACTGTTTGATATATTTTGTACTTTTAAACAGAATTTCGGAAGTTCAGCTGACACAGGTAAATTAGTTCGTGCTGCCATCTAGCCGTAAGATCTGTGATTTATTTCCAAGTTAATGTAACCATAATTTCTTACCATATTTCCCAAAACTAGAAAAGCAACAAAAATATAGATGACAAACGTTCTATGATATTAGTTCAAGCTGCATAAAATTTATTCGAATATATCAATATCTCTTTCATAACATGAAATTAGAATAACCGAAATTTATCTTCAACTTACCAGGGTTGGTATATTTTATCTCCACAAAATCAAATGAAATTTATTTCAGTACATGACAAGACAACTTATACAATTCAATATTAACCTACCTTTCTGGGAGGATATGGTATATCGTAGGTATAACCACTCCTTGAGCTGCCAAATGTTCCCATATTTTGTTGATTCCCCATTCCCGGATGCACGCAAGATTCCCTATTGTATCCAGGCACTCTGCTGGCTGCATAAGGAGCAGGAAAATAGGCAGGTTCTTGACCTGTTTCATAAGTTGAAGATAAAGGCATAGATTCTGGTTTGACGGGATCATTGCTCTCTGCAACTGAAGCATAAGATATTTATTGAAATTTCAGTTCCAATAAAAATTATGCAATAGATAAGTGTTAAAAGTATAATGTTTGTATTTAAAGAAGTGAAGCACATAATTATTCTTTCTTCATAATACATTTATGACTTTTATTGAGTTGAAATAATGCTTTATTACAATTCTGGGACGAGTTTTCATTTTAAGGCTTTCCACTATCGTTTCAGTTTACATCCAATATCATTATAGAAAGTGGCTAAAGTCATCAGGCTACTTTTTCAAATTTTTTCTGTCCCTATTACTAAACGTCGAGTTATTTTTTACTGTAATTTTTCTCTATATATTAAGTAATTAGAGAATGGACAAAAAAAGAGAGAATGCCCTTTGCCTGTATTCAAACTGAAAAATATGTAATTAATCTTCTTAATCTTCAGTTAATATATCTTCAAGAAAATGTAAGATTATGGCAGTCGTTCTGAAATTTTGAACGAATATTATAAGGTATTTCAGATAAATTTCCAATTATTTCATTGGTAATTTCCAATGGTCTCCAAGGCATAATGATGGCAATGACTTTAAATGATTTTGATTCGTTCGAAATACCATACGGAAAATTTTAAATTGTTTTCGAAAAGAATAACCATTTGAAGTTCATGTGGATAATCTTAAACAAAACAACAACAAAAAAATGTCCGTAAAAATATATCCGGAGATAAATTTACTCCATATATATGAAATGAAAAGCTGCGTCATGATACGTCTGCAGAAAACTCATTACAAACTAGTTTATTGTAAACCTCACTTTGTGTTTGGTACCATTTTTCATACAGATGATCCAAATAGAATGTAATATCCAAGAACTTCAAATTTTATTGCGTAACAAACAAAACATAAAAAAAACAAAAGTATACTCGAAGCCATAATTATTAATTTCATTATTTCTCTCCTTTACGTTTTTTTTCAGTTAGAAATTGGTTTACGATGTGGCGAATTTCCCAAGCGAAATTACAATATAGCGTTAATACCACGGATGATAATAGGGTTATACCAGCAAATACGAGGGTTGTAAATAAAGTAGAGGCAACATACACAGTAAAAAATTGCAATGAACTTACAAGTAAAATTGCATTACATTCCTTCAATATAATCACCAGCAAAATTTTATACCTTTTGCCAAATATCAGGAATCCATAGGATATCGTTTGTAAGGTGTTGTTTGTTGATGATAGCAACGGAGCGCCCTAACATCCACCATTTCTTCAGTATGTGCTGCATTGTTTGATGACTGAGACAAACATCTACGGGTAATTCCCGGACAGCACATAGATGGTCTGTGGAAAGGGGACGATTCACGATATCAATCTTATGTTGAAAAATGGACGGGCGACCTATGCGGTGCAAATCTACAGTCTCATTTCGACTCCCACAAAACGCTTTGCCGTGGAAAACATGCCTTCTTCTTTTTCTTCTTTCTAATCCTTCTGATCAAAATCAGATCAGATACATGAGGTCGTTCGCCTTCATCCCCTCCAACACGAATTCCAGTCGCTTAAGCAGGTCATCATACACCAAGGCAACAAAGTGAAGCAGATGTTGCGGAGTGGCCTCAATAATGTTCCACTTTGTGTAGATATTGAACTTCTTATCACCACGACAGAATCTGAGGGTTTTTAAGTGACCGGAAGTTAAGCCAGCCAAAGCTTTTTGGCCTTTCCTAACCCCCTTAAAATGTATAGAAGCACCGGGGCCTTCACTATGATACCATGAATGAGCTGGTGGATGCCTCAGAAATGTTAACAAAGGCCTTTCTTCTTGAGTATAGCTCAAGGTAGGTCAAGGGTTATACATAGGCCTGATTCATGGTAGTACCTTCTTTAGGAAGACTATCAGCAATATCGTTATATTTTAAATTTACATGTGACGGTATCCATTGTAGATGAAGAACACAAGAATTGCACAGGGTCTTGAGTTTGTTAAAGATACCCATTCCTCTCCGGTCACTAACATCTCTCCAATTATCAAGATATTCGACAACACTTCGGCTGTCCGAGAGAATCCATATCTCACCGAATAATTGATGTTCCAAAACATAGTCTAAAGCCATATCAGTGGCGATCATTTCGGAGAGGAAAACTGAGCAGTAGTCAGCATTTCTTCGTTTAAGAGAGGCTTCCCCCCGACCATGCTTATCAAAAAGCCCACTACCTGTATCTCCAATTTCATTCTTGCTGTCATTAGTGTAAATCAGAGTAATAGGTATATTATTGATCACTTAGAGAGGAGCCTGTCTTAAGTATTCCGGATGCTGGGAGGATTTATTAGTGTGAGTCAATAACTCTGTATGGAAGAACACATCAGGCAAAGAGTCTAAAGGCCACGAAATAGGACTCAACATCACAAAATTTGCGAATTTTCTGAAGTGTAAACGGGAAAAGAATGCATATTTTGTTTGTGGAAATAAAGGAAAATTTTGCCAAACGATAAAAAGTTATATTGTGAAATTTTCCAAACACGTTTTGCTTGATTTTCCAAAGTTCAGGTATGGACAATGACAAATTTATTTAAATGATATTCACGCATTGAACGATATAAAACGACAAAGAAAGGTAGTGATGCTTTCTATAATTAAATATTTTCATAACTTCTAAAATTTTCTGCTGTTCGTGGTGCCATCTACTGAGTCAGTTGGGAAATACCTTCTAAATGAAAATGATTTTGACAGATTCGAAAAATTTCCACTCTTTAAGCGGAAAAAATTATATAAAATGAGTAGATAAAAATAAATAATTCATCACCTTCAAATTCGGGCAGCATTGCAAGTTAACATGCAGTGGTAAGCATTATTTTTTAATCCGGAGTATTTTCGATATCGATTAGTCAAGAATTTTGATAAATAAATATGATGGAAGAGAATTCTACAGATAAGGGAATGATACAACATCGTAAAATTGCATTGAAAAAATATGCATTAATTTTATTTATATTTAAAACAGCTATATTAGCAAATTATGCATTTTAAGTTTTAGCATTACAATCTTATTAAATATACACATAAACGTAAAACTCATTTTAATAGTGAAAATATACAAATTATTGTATATTTTAGTTAACTTTGGAGATATCTAAGTGTGAAGAAAATGCACTCGATAAAACTAACCGAGAAAAATTAGAGATTTGTATAATTACAATTACAAATACATTGTGACCGAGAATTGTTAGACACATTTCAAAAATTAAGTTAAAAAATAATAATGTTACAACTGCGGTTTTCCTTTTAAATGAGAGTGAATTAAAATTTTTTTTTCTTAGATAGATGGCTTATCATTACGACGTTCTAAATTTGCTACAGAGATAGTTTTCCATTCGCAATGGTTTCCGATCGGCAGAACCGATGCGAGTTTTTTGGTCTCCTTTTTTAGTTCTTCTTGAATACCTCAAAAACTCTTCAGTTTATGAATTACAACCTATAAAACAAATTAAAGAGCATACAATGTCCTATAAGTACATGCTTTTATTCTTCTTCTAGCTTTAATATTTTAGCAGATAATGACTCTCAAAAATTGGAGATTTCCAATAATTTACGACACCTAAACTACCATAACGGAGCGTTACCTACTTAAAAAAATCTTTTAAAAATGCGCTCCCATTTTTAAAAACGCCCTTAGTTGTATCATTATTAGATCTTTTTTCTTAATTTTTCAAATGTGTCCAACAATTCTCGGGCACCTGTATATTTATTAAATCTTGGTGCGTAATGTCAGTAACCACAAACGCAAATATGACACTAATTTATGACATGTACTGAAGCAATTTGCTCACTTTTTCTGTTGTTTATGCGAAAGTTCCAGCCTTATTAGTAAACTGACATGATCATAATTATTATTATTTTATTTTTAAACAAATTGCAGGAAAATTTCTAAGTTGGAAATGACTTTAAAAACTCTAATCTGGTAGACTGTCTCAAAAATTTTAGATCTTGAAATTTCGTGCTTGAAAATTTTGTGTCGTTGCTAATAACAATATAATGTCAAAATATTTTTCCATGAAATTTTTTTTACTGCAATATTTTTTACTTAAGGTTATTCTAATACTTTTTTCATATGAAATGAAGTAAAATGGTTAAATGTAAAAAATAACTTATAATAAATTACCATCGGAAGACAACGTTCTTCTAACTGATGTCCTTCTCCTTGTGATGAGGCAAACGACGCAAAGAACTACAATCAGCACCACAGCTGAGCTAACAACGGGTACAGTGATCAGCAAATGTCGGTAAAATGATCCTCCAATGTCGCTCACTTCAGATGGTCTGGGAGGATACTCTGAACCGTAAAATAAATCCCATTATTTTCAAATAAATCAATATAAATAAATAGGTTAAAATATATGATTTAAGGAATGAATTTTAAAGCATTTTTCACATATTTTAAAGTAGAATTTAATATGATGAATATACGTAAAAATTAATATATTTTTATATATTATTTATTACATTATATATGAGTATAATTTAATTTTTTATACATTATTTAATATATTATATATGTGTAGAACTCAATATATTTTTACACATAAAAAACAGATTACTGCAGCACATCAAAATTATATGTTACGTAAAAAAAGAAAGGCAAACATATACGTAAATTCTGACACTTAGTGTTTATCACTGATTTACACATATAATTAAGAAGATTTTTTAAAATTTTATATGCATGATATTCAGATTTTCTCAAATAATCATCAGAAGTCCTGAGTTTGAAGCATATATACTTTTTTTGCATTTTCATCATAAAGAATTCATTATCATCGGCTGAATCACAAATTAGTGTTAAAAAGAAATTTTTCTGCATAACTATTTTGCTGTAGCAGTTAAATATAATATAAAATATAGGTATACTGGTCAAAACCTAGACATATTGAAGTTTCTTTAACGATGAGTTCTTTCTTTTGAAGGACAAATTTCAGACACATTTGCAGAATCATATTAATGTAGTTTTCACTTTATTTTCATGAAAATAATTCAAACGCTACTCACATTTTATACTGAAAATGCAACATTTTTGCGTTAAAATTCTAAAATCTGTAAGATAACGAAACCTCAGTTATTTGCCTAATGCGCTACATACAAAATTTTTTATTCATAGTTCATAGTATTCAAGCCATTTCTTACATGCAACTCTGAATAATATTAATTCAGCAATTTCTGTGAAAACTTAAGCTCTCTTTATAATCGCATTCGCTGTTCTAGCTATAAAATATGAAAAAAATTCACATTCATTTAGGCATATAAATTAACATATTGTTTTGTGTATGGTGAAAAAATTATACTTATAATATAAAGTATAATTATTTAATATTGTTTAGTACCTTACATAGAGTATGTATTGTTATATTTTAAATTTCGTATGAATTTTAAATGGTATAACCTCGGAAAAAATATCACAGAAAAAATTTTGTAAAAAGGATTATAGAACTATATCGACTTTTATTTGTTTCTAAAGAATTATTTCTTATAAGTTTAAATCAAAATTTGTTTATTCACACATTCGCAGCTGTCTCATTATTTCAACTGATGAGTAAGTAAATAGGCTTATTTGGTTTGCTGTACAAAATCTATCTTTAATGTCCATATAAGGTTAGAATCAAATATAAAAAAGAAGCATCAAAATGAGATTCCATATCCATGTGGATGAAAAAATTTAAAGAAACAGGTTCTATCGATAATAAAAGACTGTCTAGTAGGAATTGCAGTTACTAATTTCGCTTTGCATAATTAATGATAACTAACATTTTCAAGTTAAGAACAATGAAAAATGCATTTTTCCCTCTAATCTATGTTACAGATAATTTTTATCGCATATACTTACATGGTTACAACTGTTTCAAAATGCGTGTAAATTTTATGAACATATTTTAATTTGAAAATGTACAAAATATTAATAATAATACCTCCGCTTGTTGTCATCGTAGCGAAAACATATTCAGCATCCGTTGATCCCGCATCGTTTCTAGCTGTCATAAGCAGAGAATACCACGTACCGGGAATAAGATCCATAACTGTAATATTCTGTTGCTCTGGTATGATGTTATTGCTGACCAGCGTCCAGTCTTGCTGGCCATTAGCTTTGTATTGTATGACAAAGAATCGTATGGGGCATCCTCCATTGTGCCAGCTGTTCAAGTTTATGAGAAGTGTTGTGTAATTAAGACTTAAAAGGAATCGTTTGTCTGGAGCAATAGGAGCTGCAAAAAGAATAAAAATATACAGGTTATTGAACTATAATTCATAAAATCAAATCAATCTATTAAAAAATACTTGGAATGAAATATTCTCAAACTTCTATAACCCATTATCTGCCATTGTCTGTTTTTCGGGACGCTTGATTTCCTCTAAACAGTGCGATTTTTAGCTTTTATTGTTGCAGCTGAATGTTCAGCTGACTGATATAAAAGGTACAAATCCTAAAAAAACTAATTTTTTATTAAAACTGTATTGATTCTAATTAAAAGTTAATTAATCAGTTTAATTTTAAAAAATTCTGAAACAGCATTTTCTTTCAAATTTCATTCATGTTATCATATTAATATAACTGTTTTTTGAAAAGTGAAATAATAGAGTTTTTGCAAATAATAGGTTAGGTACTAAACAAATTTCAGAATATTGGTCTTTCAATTTAATTGTGTAAATTACAAAAAATGCGGCATGTGATGATTATTGGTAAATACATGGTTTTAAATAGTTATTCCATTAAAGAATACATATATGTGTATAGCTGAGATAACTGTAAAACATCTCTATTGTAGAACAATAGTAAAGCTTGAAGATAGAATAGTAATTTGAAGATTCTGAAACAAAGGATCTAATACGATGTCAAATATTTCTTAAAATGAACGATTTTTATACAGAAATTATAAAATTAATTTAAAACTAATTTAAGATGAAATTTACTATTTATATATACGGATAAAGCTTTTAAGAACTTCAGAAATCACCTATGCGGTGTGCTTAACATGTGTTTTAAGTTATTTCATATTTTAATTTCAAGTAGTTATTATTTTCTCTTACTTAAAATTTTTGTTTTGTAAATTAATATTCCTTTGTAAATGCTTTGTAATAACTCTGAATGCAGTATACTTTTTTTAATTATATGATAAACTACATTTCATTATGGAAATGCTTATGAACTTTTCTTTCTGGAATACAAAGTTTCATTAATTTCATTTTTAAAAGTTAATAGAAAGGAGAACAGAACTCCTTTTAAGAGAAATTAAGAATATAACTGCTTTTTTTATTATCTTTGAAATTGTAAACTGATATAAGTTGTCAAAAAATGTTGCTTACTGGAAAAAGATAGTGTTCAATTTTAAAACCCCAAGAAATGACATTGAATTCAAACCGCAGTAAAATTTGACAGTTATTTGTTTGTATAGCATAGGCATTGTGGATTTTTAGTGAAAGTTCTTGAACTTTTTAAAACTTGAGATTTTAATATATTTCATTTTATTTCCCTTTGAATTCATTTCCCTCCACACCATCACATATTGTTTTACAATTTTAACACTAAAATGGTCTAAATTAAGTTTCCTTAAGAGTGAAACAGCTTCTGTGCGAGAAGAATTTTTAAATCTATATACAGTACGTAGTAGGTACTATTTTAGTGCAAGCACTGACGCAGATGATATATCACTTGAAGAAAAGAAATTTTCTCCCAAACGAAACTAATTTGTTATATTTCTAATCACTCTAAAGATAAACATTAATGCATGTCATGTTGTTCACAAAAAATGATGGCTAGAGCTATTGTGGGGAGGAAACACTAGAATATGTTATCACTTGGAATATCTGAATGAAAGAAAATTGCGTCGTAAAATGGATTCAAAAGTGTTAACCCTTTATAAGGTCATTTTTTTCTAGCAGTGGTAAAATAAAATAACTTTGGTATTGAGATTAATTTATGAAAATGAATTCATTTAGCTTATTGGATTACTTTATTTTTTGCTAATTAATTTTATTATTTGATAATTAATTACCAAATCAAGACAATTCGTTATGGTTTGAGATAAATTGCAACATCCAGGTTTTTGTTTCATCGAAAAAGTTGACGAGAACTTACGGCAACCTTAAAAAATTCATTTAGAAATTGAGGAATTTGGTGGGAATTATATTCCCACGGCCTTAGAAAGGGTTAAGGATCATCCCTGTTATCCTGCCTGATTCCCCGTTTCAAAACTTAATTTCAATAGTTCATACAATTGTAATCTTAATATTTTTAAGTTTAACACATTCGTCGTGCCATGATTCAGGTAGGTCAAGATGTGAGTACTTCATTACGACGGTAGATTTCTTCCTGTTGTGAACTTTTAGTATGACAGAATAGTGCCATTAAAATGCTTGTGCTGCCTTAAGATAGTAATTTGTTAAAATACTTCTTGTCATCAAAAATGTACAATATTATGTTTCATATATATATTTTTTATATTACAATATGCAAAACTCTTTTATATTTGACAAATACAATCTGAATCCATGTCAAAAGGGAGATCCAAGCAACATGTGTACACAATAGTAAATCTGAAGTAAATAATATAGTCTCTAAAAATTTTTTATGCCCGTGAACAAACATTATAGATATATTAGAAAGAAATGCATCATTATATTTTTAAAGCGAAAGGTATAAAAAATATCATGAAATGGGAATTATTATATGAATTTTCTCACGTTGTGCGCCATTATTTTTTTGTAACCGAGTGTGTCTTCATTAAATGAATAAAAGTGAGACAATCACATTTATAATTATTTACTTACTTAAGACATAGTTACAGAATTACGAAAACACACAAAACAATTAACATAAAAAATGATTAAGTAATTTAAGAAAGAAAATGCTTAACTGGAGCATTTGACATAAAAAAGAGTCAACCTCACGGGGCAAGATCCACCGAGTCTTTGCTAGTTTTTAGTATTGTCCGATAGGTGGCTTTTGACAGAGAAACGTGTTGAGTTGTTGTACGCCTGTATGTCGGCGTTACAATAGGAAGTTCCTATAAGAATTTCGCTATCAATATAATTACTAAGAACTTTGAGACAAAAGCTTACAGTAAAGTTTTTTCTCGGGAAAAAATAAGTAAGGTTTTTTTTCTAAGAGAAAATAGAAAACTTAATACATGAGAGTTAAAAATAATGATAAACGATAACTCCTTAGGAATTCTTTCAAAATTATGGCTTATATAAAATATGATCCACATGAAGGGAAATTATTATATCAATAAGTACTTCTTTGTTTAAAGGATTTTCAAAGAAATTCAGAGTTGTTTTCTTTTATAATATGTAGTTTAGCATGCAGATGATTCCATTGCTTCAACGCAAGAATGCACCGAAAGTGATTTATTACATCATTATATTAAAGTTCGCTGACGCTCCTCTCTTCTTTTCTTTCACAAAAATGACATACAAAGAAATCTTTTGAGTAATGACGTCTTTTAACTACACTTATTTTTCACTTTTTTAGCCATTCCAGAACAGAATAGAAAGGCGCATAAACGTTGTCTGAAAGCTTTATTCAAAGAATAGATTTTGAATAAGGATGAAACGTTATTTAATCGTCAGAATAAAGAATGAATAGATAAGCAATAATAATGAGATCGGATCTATTTCCTCTGGAATAAGAAGACGCATTCATGCCAGGATAACAAATAACGTAAATATAAAGTTTACTAATGGATTCAAAATATAAAAATGTGTAATTTCTGCACAAATAAAGAGGAAAGCAGCTGTGATTATTTCTCTTCAATTTAATCTAAAATTGATCACTGGAAAGTACCTTGTCGAAAAAAGTGAGCCATTTAAGTCTACATATCACTTTGAAAAGATTAAGATAGTGAATACATTCCAAAATATGTTTAAAATATTTAAAAAATAGAAAATACAGTGTTATTCAAAACAGTTCCACCAAATACATATGGCTATAATTTCTTTGTAAACTGCGATAGGAAGAAAATGTATGAACTTCATGCAGAAGAGCCCTAAAAGATTTGTTTTGGAACACAATAATTGCCTCATGTAGCTTCCATTGCTCACACAGGCAACACCCATGCGGTACTCCATTTCATTATCATGTGAAACATTCTTTATGCGTTCAGTACGTTCACTCTTGCACTTAAAAAAGGCCTGAAGACAGAGTCTACGAAACATCCCAATAAAATGAGGACCTAGGTAATTTCAGAAGATTTAGATAACCATATGCAGAACACGCATGCGACTATCGAACGGACAGCATTGCCTGTGAAGATACTTCACAATGTCTAATGTTAAATGGAACCACCGCATGAATTCAGGCCGTGTGACCAAAGACAGCCAAATAGGAGAATTTTTATGTTTTAGCAAATTTTTGCTTTATTATCTTATTATGAAGGCAAAGAAACTTAATGTTTCCTTCTGTATTGCGGTCAAGATTTTTTTCTATCGTTGTTGACGAAAAAGCATAACCATTTGCATTCTTTTGATTATGAATATGTTTCAAAGTAAATTTTCAATCGTTTCTGCAAAATAAACATATCTCAGTTCATCGCCTGTTCGGCTTTTTTTTTACCTCTATACTTCAAAATATAATATTTCTAAAAAGTTACCAAATAAGTATGCACTTCCTAAATCTAAATGAAACCGATTTGAAAGAGAATCAATACAAACTTCTAAAAATGCAAACTTTTTGATATTTTTACGCAATTAATTTTCCACTTTTTCCATTGTCCTAAATAGAAATGAATTTGCAGTTTAAATGGAAGTTCATTTCCATTTTTCTAAGCTTTTCAAACTAGTAATATGAATGCTAACTGAATGAAGGGGTTGTATTAATTTGATCTTAAAAATGAACAATTTTCGAGCTAGCGATAAAGTATCAACTCCGCAAAGATGCAATAAACAGCAATTATAATAACAATATTTTCTTTAGTCAGTAAACCAGAAGTATTAAAAGTAAACGGTATGTTAGAGTACTAGTAACAAATGATGGTATGAACATTAATAATGAGATTAGATCACGCTTAACTGGAATTAAGAAATACATTTTATTTTCTATTATAAGCAATGTAGGTAAAAAAATATTTAGCGAATAGTAAAATGTATATTTTATGTACATATGTATGTAAAAATTAGATCGGTAAAAAGTCATAGTAATTTATTTTGACAGAAATCCAATGTTATAACAATTCAGACAGAAATCAATTAAATAAACATTATTATTCTCCATTTAATGACAATTTCTTTAACTGATTAATGATAAGGCTAATTTAATACCAAGATATATAGATAGATAAGATATATAATTAATAATGAGATGTGATGCACCAACGGAGCTAATTGCAAAGGTTTTCTACTAGTGATAGTAAACAATAAATTTAAATGTGTTATTTCGACGGTTATAACCTTATGAATGAAAATATTTTAATTTAAGCAAGAAATTACTGAGTGTTTGATATTTAACAGAGTCTGCATTCTGAAAATGGAAAGAAAAAGCATATAATATGCATAGAAACAACTATAGCAATGCATAGAAGGAACAAACAATTCCAATCAAAATTCAAGAAACTATAAATAAAATTTTATTTCCTTGGTAGAATAAATAAGTGATCAATAATCATTGCTAGAGATGCATAATCGATCTTGGATAATCTGAGAAGCTGATTTACTGTTGGGGAAATAATCAATGTCGGTAAATGAATTATTTTTATGTGCTAACAAATGTTAAAACATACGTTTTCATTGCATAAAAAAGCAATGGGTCAAATTTTAAGAAAATCACTGTTTTCTGAATTACGACAAGGAAATCTTGTACGCATAAAGTAAAAAAATTTCTCAACCAAATAGGAATTCTGGAAATGATAAATGAGAAATACCTTTCAATTGTGTGAATACCACTCAAGTCATAAGACATTAATAATGAGATCTGATTTATCCCAAGTGTCTTCTTCATTCGATCGCTGTCAGTGGAAAAAATTATTATTTGGAAATATTACAAAGTGTCAATCAAACGGTTTGGAAGCAAATGTTTCATATGAAACAGGAAAATCTTTTTTCACAAATTTTAGAAAGAATCATAAATGCAACACATTAGCATCAGGGCCGGGGGCCTGTGGGGCCTTTAGGCAATACAGATCTCGGGGCCCCTTTTTTCTTCCACAACATCCAAAACCAGATATTTTAGTATTGATTTTTATTTAATATCTATATAAGCAGTTTTTAATAGTAAATTTTGACGAACTGAAATATTAAACTATTTAATAGCGGACCAATTTTAAGAGAGTTGGTTTTAGTATATCGCGTACAAATAATACAAAATATAAATTTAAAAGTAATTTTATGCATAATAGTAAAAAATAGACAAAACATTTTTAACTCATTCTAAGTGCTATTTACCTATAGGAATGGGAATTAAAAAAAATTAGATAGTAACATATATTTTCTTAAATTTATAAAACAACATAATATGAAACTTGCGAAATTTAATTAATTAGTAATGTTGTTAGAGTAATATTCCAAAATTTATGCGATACTTGCTTTTAATTTAAATAAGCTCGAGTGCACGCCCTTTGTAATTTAAAAGAAAGCACAAATTTCAATTATTCTGACACTAACACGAAAAAGTCTGGAGATCTCGCGGCCCGTTAAAGTTGCGGGACCCATAGGCCTATTTAATAATCTGACCATGGTTAGCTCTGCATCGAAACAAAATTTCGGATTTAAAATGCATAAGCAAGGTTTAATTTCAACAAAAAATATTTAAATCTTAATAGCGACATATTATTTTCCTCATTTCGAAAGAAAATCCCTCCCAACAACACCCAACCACAATATAAATATATTTTATGTATAGGTTACCCATTAATAACCGTCAGTAGTGCACATTTCTCCCAGCAAAACTATGAAACAATCTATCAATAATGTAGACATGAAGTTCAACACATTACGTAATGGTAGATTAGTTGCTAGTTAGTACAGATAATGAGAGAGGGGTAAACGGTCTTTAAATGGGGCAAAACTTCGCCTTCCAATATTCAGATTTATTTTACAAGTAAGTCTACAACAGTTATTCGCCTTCACTATCAATCATTATATTTTTGCTTCTTCCTGAAGTAGGGACATGATTAGAAGAATTTAGGAAGATTACGTATGGAAAGAAGTGATTCGTCTCTTGGTAAAAAATTTGATTTTTCCTGGAAATATTAGCCTACACTATTGGCGCACTCTCTTTTTTCACCAGTTTATAAGAGCGGCCTTCCTAAACTATTCTATATAGGCTAGTTCTTGAAGGTGAAAGGAAAGAAGGAGAGGAGGAAAGGAGAGGAAAGGAAAGAAAAGGAGATTCTCAAGGAGAAACATTTATAATTAAATTGGTAGAGAGATCGAATATTTGATGCAAACTAACTCGAAAAATAAATGAAAAATGAGAAAGTTAAGCTCTTCTCCAGAACTTCTTTATAAAAATTACTTCATAGAACCTCTGAACTGCGAGCTGACTCAATTTTTTTGATTACAAGATAGCACGAAATGTACTGAAAATAGTTTTAAGGATGCCCATGTATTTATGGTCAAAGATTACACCATATACTTTACATATCAGTAATTCAAATAAATTGGAAAAACAGAAACAGATTAAATTTGTTTGGCAAAAATCATCCCTTTATTTGAAATTTCAGAGTGTAAAAAATGGCTTATAAAATCTGCTATCAATTCAAAATATTATGAGTAATAAATATTAATTTATTGCCAAACCAACTAACAAGTAATCATTGACATTGGGATGAAATCGATACTATTTAGAAGTTGTGCTCACGTAGAAACTATTTCAAACCTTTAAAAGGGAAAGGAATTGCACTGTTCGTTGACAATACAAACACATACATAATACGTACATATTTGAAATAAATCTACAAAGATACATTCTAATAGAGTTTAACTACAGACCTCCATTTTCAAATTTTAGAAAGAAATCAATATTCTAAATATAGCAATAGATAATTACTTTCGCAATTCAATTTTCCAGATATCACAAAGATTAGAAGTTAATAAGTTATCGAAACCATACAAAAATGGGTATTATTGAAGAAAATCTTATACTACCATTAATATTTCCCTAGTAATTCATTTTAATTAATCTAAAGTAATCAGAGAAGCATTAGCATTCTGTTCTAAATTGATTGGTGACATTAAAAATTACAATTCTAATTAAGATTTATGAATCAAAGGTATATAAATGTTCTTTTTTTCTTACCTAAAGACGAAATTATATTTCATGCATATTTCAAATTTAGAAGTTTAGAAAGAATTCATCAGAAGAAAGAAGGTATTTCAAGCATTTTCGAATTATCAAGTTATATTTGTACGAAAGCTCCTTTCACGCAACACCAATTAATATTATAAAAAGTGAAAAGAAAGAATGTATGAATGTTTTATGAAAAAAGCTTGTGTTCAAAGAATTAAGAAATAATATGTGTTTTTATATTCGTATGTATGTTGCACGAAATAACATTACTTATTAATGGTAAAATTATTGATTTCTTATTGTTTTTAAATTATTAAAGATTTTTAACTAGCGTCCATAAGTAGTGAAACGTAAAAGGATGTGGATAAGTTAAATGAATCTGATTAAGTTAAAAAAATCACAATAAAGTTATCATGAGAAACAAAAGAAAACACTTTTAGAATACTTATAATCTCTATGTATAATATGCAAGCATTAAAAAATCTTGTCAAAAACTCTCCATGATTGACCCTATAAATTAATTTGCGGTTACTATTCGTATAATTCATTTAAAAAGTTACTTAGTTAAAGATATGAAATTATTATTGAATTCCTTTATTCTGGATAAAAACTTAAAAACAATTGGATGTAAATTAATCTGTTATGTGTTACATAAAGATCTTGTGGATAACATACTAACTTATCATAGTTAAAAATTAAAGGCCACTCAATTAAATGCAATTGTATACCAAGAACAATAGAAAATGTCAAAGTTGTATGCGAAAGTTGTTGAACAAATATTTACTCAATTCAAACAACTTTTAATTAATATCAAATGTCGAACAAGTTTCTCAATTAAAATAGCATACAAAATTGTGTCCATGAGAAAGAAGGTTAACTAATGCAAGTCTATTAATGCAAATATTGAAGGAGTAAATGCATATATCGGTTAGAACGACTATCATTTACTAATAATTTTGATTTACAGGCTTTTGTTATAACTTTAATACAATGGAACTTCAATAGTTTAACCTCTTATAAAGTTTGACTTGCCATTTCCAAACATATGTACTATTTGATAAAATTCCGTGAGAAAAAAATACTATAAACCTGTATTCTACAATAATTTTCGAAAATCATAGTTATTACAGTTAATTTGATAGACTCAAAACAGAAAGACATGAGCAAACAATCGCTGTGCTTTAATTCTAGTTCCTAAGGATTAATATAAGAAAAGTTTACACATTTGCGTTATTTTAAATACGAATTTAAAATTGCAATTGCGTGTTCCATTAAGCGGTGAAATTACACTGTAATAAATTATATTCAATTTAATGTTTTACTCTTAATAACTCACAATAAGTTATATAAATTTAAACTTCATATTTTAATGACTATATACAGTTAAGAATTAAATTTCATGTTTTGCATTAACATCAAATCACATATTTCGACAGTCATGACATTCATTATCTTTTTTTCTCCAAAAATATCAATTGAAACTGGTGTCTCCATAATCTGAAAACAAGAAAAAATGTAGAATACAATATAAAATAATTATTGGTATGAAAATCTAACATTAAAGAATTTGGACATTTTGAGGTAAGAACGTGGCAATCAATGTTTTACTCATAATTTATTGCTAAGCATTTTTTTCATCCGTAATCTATCTACATGCATTTCATTTTACTAATTTCTTGTGGAGCGTACAAATGCTTTCTGTTTTAATAGCTCCTTTCAAATTTAATCCATGTTTCATCATCTTTGAATTTTTATTTATGGAAAACAGTGCTATAATATATGATTTCAGGATTAGTTTAGCTTTTCGTGGAAGAATATCTGTGAAATTGTATAAAATTTGCCTAAATCATGTACTCCAAACATAATTTACAGATAAGCGTGCAAACAAATGTCATTAGGCATAGTGGCAAACATAAATGTATTTCTAAAGTTACTAAAGATTAATGGACAGATTCAATTATCCAAAGTTTATCGAAGCAAAGCAGAACAACTGGGAGTGACAACACATTTGAACATATGGATTAAATAGTCATTTACTCGTTGCTGACACAACATTGTTGCTTAATAAACTGGATAAAATTGCTTTGAGTTTCTCGCGTAATAATCTCACCCAATTTAGTGATTAATAATGAGTTTAAAATTAAATATTTAATAATGATAGAAGATAGAAAATAAATTTATCAGTATGATTGTTTCGTATTCAGGTGTCGAAAATATTGGGACAACATTATTTAGTAAAAAAGAGAATCGTAAAAACATTTTAAATCCTTAATTCTTGTTAATGAGACGTTTAGTGAAGTCTTATTGTACTTTGACATGGCGAAAATACATAACAGATTTTTTACAGTTACGGTTCTGTGTTGGCCATCAAAAACATGCCACCAGATTACTTCAATTGATAGCTTAAAGAATATGGGATGGGGCTGGAAATGGAAGTTATAAAATTAGTTTTTTGAGTTTAAATCAAAGGCTAATAATCTGAGTACAAAAAATTAAATAAGAAAGTTGTGTATGTATTAAAAAATCTAAATGAGCTGTCGGAAGTTAAGGTAACTTAATCAAGTCGGTAGTAAATTAATAAAACAGAGTATATATTTTGAAAATTATTTTTAATTCCCTTTAGAATTTGCGATTCCACTGAACTACATATTATATACCAGAAAATATTGCATTAAAATTTCAGATTGGTACCTGCATTATTTTTTGGAGAAAAAAAAAGCCTCGCCGGAAAACGATATAAGAAATTTTTTCGTTCAAATTCTGAGTGAAAAAAAGAAATACTATCCTAAATCAGTTTTCTGCAATTTTAAATTACTTCTATATTGTCACTATTTAGAAAAAGTTATCAAAAATAAGTTTGAACAAAAATCACTTTAAAATAAATATGTTTTGAAGGGAATGCAATGTTAAAAAATAATATGCGCCATAGAAAAGTTCTATTTACGAGAAAATTTCCAAAAAATTGTTACTCTAGGACAACTGGTTCTCGAAAAAAGTGGTTATCGCGTTTGTTAGCTTGGGTCATTGGAAAAGATGTTTATTCAAAATAATCGAGACGATGTGAAATTGCATTGTTTCTTCTAATTAAATTCTAATCAAATTTATCTGAATAAGGACAATATAAGAAATAATTAAAATGTAGTGCAACATGGTTAGAATAGTGTCTTTTATTGCTCCATGAATTCGTTGTGAGAGAAAAGTACTTATAGTCATTTTTCAACGAAAATGCTTAAAAGATGAATTTTTCAGAAAAGCAAATATTGATGTAATATTTTTACCAGGAAAACCTTCCTGCATAATACGCATCCTTGCATAACTGAAAAAATTCCGCCAAAGTTAAAATTAAATTAAAAATCTTTCCACTATTTACGGTAACTCTTACGGTTTACGCTCTTAACGTGCGATAGCTGATTTTTTTAGACATTTATTGTGCCTATATTTTTCTTTTCTTAAACTTTTCCTTTCGGATGAATATTTTTCATATACATAATCGCAGAAAACCAATTTCTCATTTCTTCTCCCTAATTCATTTGGTAAGATATCCACTGTTCGGAAATATCAGCAAGTTTTACATGGCTAACACAACAACTTAAAGCAATGGAAATTCTGTACATATTTCCATTACATTTTGTTACTTTTGAAGACATTTCGTCAGGACTATATGATATAAATTTAAAAAACGAATCGAAATGCCATTTTTAAAGGAATGTTTGTTGAAAAATATTAGAAAAGATTATAGATATTTATTTCCCTCAGAAACACAAAACACGATCAAACATTGAAAAATTATTATTTAAATTTTGAATAACAATTAACTAAATTTAATCATTATTTTAAACATTAAAAAGGGAAATTTGTATATGATATGAAACACAAAAAGATTGAAAAATAGAAGTTTTTCAATTCCTTCAACTCTTGTACAGAAATTAACCCTCTGATTCCTGATTTTGTATGTTTAGGAATGGGATGTAAAGAAGAAAGCTGAACATACCCGGAACTAAAGTAATGGATGAGTGCGCAAAATTATTAATTACCCGACCCCATTTGTCAACACGACTCGTAAGATACAAGCTTGTATCAAGGTTCTTATCAGTGTACCTAATTGTTACTGCTATAAAAACTGATTTCACAACATATTAACACTCTGATTCCTAAGTCCATTGAAATAAAGGGACCAGAAAATACGGGAACTTCTGAGCTCCTCTATCAAAGATAAGGGAATTCCGCTTTCTCCCTCAGAAACTACAATGACATCTGGCATTGTCCGAATTGTAAGAAAACTCCCCTCTTCCCCAAACACATCTGGGTGAGCCACTCTAAAGAAGAAAGCACGAGCCGCGGGTGTGAAATCAATCACTCTTAACGAAAGGGGGTGGAAATTTCACAGTGACATTCGGACGTTTCGGACTTACATCGTCTTTTGCTTGAAGGGACGTATGGGACGGTCCCGTATCTATAGAGTTAATGAACTTTATTTTCTAAATTATATCAGACACTTAATCACTTGTGAGTTTTCTTACGAGGATGGTGGCCATGAAGATACCATTATTTTTCTGGAACACCATGAGAAAATAAGACTCATTGAATTGGATTTGAAATTAAAATTTTCAGAAAAATTCAATATTAGGCTACGGGGACCTAAACCAGAAAAACTGCTTTGAATTCGGGGAATGAAATCCTCACTTGTGTCTGGTACAGTAGTTGTACCGACCCTCATTCAAAGGTAAAAAAAAAATCTGGTACAACATTCGTACTACGCCCGTAAGGAAAAGGTTAGTTGTTCATCAATGAAATGTTATTGATCCTATTGCATTTATTATTACTAGTTTTAATCTCTCAGATGGAATATTGAAATAATAAAACGCAATCACAAAACTTGATAATTAAAAACAGGGAATTTTCTGCCATTAGTCAAAGATGCGTTTGATGTTTTAATTAAAAGCGGAAGATTTTCGGATTCCATGAAATTCATACTTTGACTACAAAAAATTTCAGCAATCATTATTATTTTCCGATAATTAAACCTCCTCAAATGAAATTTAACTGTCAGCCCATTATTTAGCAAGTATTTTTTCGTATGAAATAGATTCTTTATTGCCATTAAAATGAACTCTGTTGATTTAATATAATATAAAAACTTGGTAAACGTCACAAAAGAAAAAATGGATTGGAGAGATTATTTTTATAAAATTAAAACTTATAATTTTAATAAAGCACTGAAAGCATTTCTCTAATATTTTTCGAAGGATTGTTTTTCTTCTACGCAATGAGTATATATGCATAGGGAAAAAGCCAGTGAAATATTCAACGAAATTTAAAAAAATAGATAAATTTTTGGTGAATTTTACTGAAATAAATTCAGTCATAAGAATTTTCAGAAACATCATCACTTATTAGTGCCTTAATCTGACTGAAAAAGTTGTTGTTAAATATCTTGTTTCACCAGGATATTGATATATTTTAATTAGTTTAGTTCCAGAAATTCATTTTTTAGGCAAATCGAAGGTTAATTGAAGAAGAAACTGGTGATTATAAACATTGGTTAAAGGGTAAGGACGACTGTTGAGAATCGAAAGTTGAAACATTTATTTGATAATGAAATTAAAATCAGATATAGGGACGGCGATAATAACAGAATACTTAACATATTATAGGACAGCACCTGAGCCGGAAATCTCTTCTCTAAACTTTCATATCACACAATCGGAAATACGTTCGACTTTTGAAAGATTTAGGGATATCCGCGGCGAAACATCCATCGAGTAGGGTCTCGAGCCTACGAGCATTATTTTTCAATGATTATGACTTCGAATCGAAAGTTGAGACATTTATTTGATAATGAAATTAAAATTATACATAGGGACGGCGATAATAACGGAATATTTAACATATTATTAGACAACACCTGAGCCGACAATCTCTTCTCCAAACTTACACATCACACCATCGGAAATACTTTCGACTGTCATAGTGTCTCGAGCCTACGAACATTATTTTGCAATGATTATGAATCGCGAATCAAAAGTTGGGGCATTTATTTGATAATAAAACTAAAATCATATAGGTAGAATGTCAGCAAAATATTTATTATATTGTAGATTCATATGTAGGAACTTCGGATCAATTATTAACGAACAAATATGATATATAATTGCTTAGAAAATATATTGAAGCATTTGAATTATGGAAACAAATATCCTCTTATAAACTGTTTAGCCGTCCTGCAGAAATGTAAAATTTTAAAAGGATTATAATTACACTCATGGAGAGCACAGGAAATTGAATGCATTGCCTGCAGTGCACTCGAATTTTACTTTCACACCGCGCACATACATAATAGCAATCTTATAGCTTTAGGTTTTTGAATTGGGCATAAAAACATGCTGCTAAACCTCACTATTTGGTTCTTATTGATTTATTAATTTACCAACGTCAGCACATCCTACCCTGAGTGTGTAAGGTACTGATTCTGATGTCGTAAAATAGAAAAAAACAACAACAAAACAGTAGAAAACATCACATCACATTACATTTGGTGACATCACAATTGTATTACAAAGAGTATAAAGGAGAATAACATTAACAAAATTTCTGAACAACCACAAAAGACAAAGGAAGTTTCAAGAAAAAAAGTTCATGAAGTAGCATCATGAACTTTTCTAGAGAAGAACTTTTTTTATTGCATATTTGGTACTTTGAACACTCACAGTACGATGTACACCAAAATTTGTTACTATATCCACGCAAATGTATATCGTACCAGAAAATGGTAGAAGGCACGAAAAGTTAAAAAAATTGCTTTTAGAGTTTAAATAAAAGGTCATTAAGCTGAAATGATAGTATTGAAAGAGAAATTTATAGGTATTTAACAAAGCTACAAAATGAACGGTCGAGCGTTAAGATAGTTTAATTGGGACAGGTGTAAATTAATTTTGGAAGATTTTAAAAAAATTAATAATTTAAAAATTTAAATGAAATTTTCTCTATTTCCAGGAGAACATGTTATACAGAAAGGGAATATTTCTTAAAGGTTCAGATCAATATCTGCATTATATTTTGAAAAATTCAACATTTAAAAAAAAAATAAGAGGATCGTCGAAAAATGCCTATACGTATTTTGCTAACTGTCTCTGAAAGCAAAATAAAAAAAAAATATTGTTAAAGTTGTTCTAAGATTTCAAATGGTTTTTCTATGATCGTTATTCTGAATAAGATTGGTGAAAAATTAAATTTAGAGTTAACATAATGTCTAAATTATTAATATTTTTTTATTTAAACGAAAAAAACTGATTTTTTCAATTTGACCTCCCCTCCCTTGTTATCAGTTATGACATCCGTCTGCATGATATTGTGGCATGTTTTGGGTTAACAAACCAAACAGCTTAAAGCAATAAAAATGTCATTATGCATTTCTGCATACCATTATGCTTTTATATGATTGATATTATTTATTTGAATGGGAAATTATCTATTTGGAAGAAATTTTATTTGCCCAAATTCGGGCGTAATTTTGATCCAAAAGCTAACGTAAAGATTAAAGCTTTCAAAAAAAGATGTGAAAACAGTTTACTGGAATAAAAGAAAAATTACATAATGTTCCACGTTTCCTTAGTTCAACAAATTTATGTTCCTCAAGATTTCTGAGTTACATTGCAATATTTTATAATGACATATTTATAATCTCACCCGTCATTTTTTCGAAATCCTCACTGAGGTTTAGCTGGAAGATTATCACGAGGAATCAGGTAAGTTAAGTAACTACTCATGAAAAAGGAAAAGTAAATCATTGCGAACGAAAAGAAAAGTTTGATTTCAAAACCCTTCCCAAATCTCTAAACATTTCTCTCGTAGGAACTTCAAGAAAAGTGGAAATAATGATATTTGACAGTGAAAAATAAGTATTTGAACTGAGTATATCTTTTGTTGCGTAAAAAACAATTATGGCTTCTTTATGATCAAATTTAGTGGATTTAATAATACAGGCTTGAATTATATCCCGATACAATATTCAAACTTAAGGTTTAAGTAAGGTGCCAAAATTTCTATTACTGAAAATCAAGGGGAAATGTATAAAATCAAGGGAGAATATCATCATGAATGCAGAGAAATATTATTTCCGTTTATTTGGTGCACCTTTAGTAAAATTTACTGCATGAAGATGGAGGTTTGTTTCTTTGGTAAACAGCATTGATATTGCAAAACATACTAACGGATGAAGTTCCATACTATTAAGGCTATCCATACATTTGGCTAGAAGTTATAAAAGTTTTAAACAGGACTCACATACTATACTACTAATCATTTGCTAGACGATAGTCCTGAAACAAAAACAATCAAAGTGTTTGAAAAGATCAGGATTCTTAAATTTCATTTAGCTACATTTTCTATAAAAAACAATTGATTTATTAATAATCAAAGAATAGATCACGACAAATTTTCTTTCCTCGCTCAAATATTGCAAGCTCACCCGTATTCAATATTTGCATGAAGCCTCGAAAGTAATTTTGAAGCTAGTAAGCTTTATTGAACGTATTATAAATTAGTTGTAACTATTACGGTTTAAGTTAGTACTTCCAATAGTCAAAGACAGTTTATCTACTAGGTATATAGAAAAACTATCAAGTAATTTCTATTGGATTTTTAACCCTCTGAGCGTCCAATTATCTTGAACTTTTAGCTGTCAGGTTAAAAAACTTAACATTTAAAGGAAATGAATCGATCTTTTTTGTATTTAATTATATCTTTGAAATTTTAAGAACACTTTATGCATGGTTTTTTAAGAAAATATACATATAAATACGAGCTATCTGCTTTTGAACTGAATATGAAGAATCCAAAAAGACTTTTTCGCCGCTTGGAGGGTTAATTTATTTAAATGCCTGATCAGTTGAAAACTGGATGAGAAGAAGCAATACGCATACCTTTCAAATGCATAAACTTTATTTCTGCACATATTTTGGTCATTATATAACTTCGTAAAATTTTGTTAATTTTTTTACTTGGTATAAGCTTTTCAATAACAAATTCCAAACACTTCTCTCCATTATTCATTATTTCGTTTAACAAGCTTTGTATTAATAAAAAATTACGCAATTGTATTTTATGAAACATAAATTTTTAAATTATACCATCGTGTGGAAAAATCATTAGCGTCAATGGATTTTGTTTAAAAATTGATACTCATTTACTTTTTATATAGTATATAATCAAAGAAAGAAATAAAGACATAATCACGTGTATTCCCTTATGAACACATAAATATATAAGCTATTGTATAGAGAGATCACACAAATAATAACTTCATATATCTTTTCAAGTACCTCTCGTCTTATAAACGGAAATGAAGAGAGCAGGAATCATGGGGCCTTTTCTCTTAATGATCGTAGTGGAAACACAACTATCAGTTTCAATTACTCTGTTGTTACATGAAACAGGTTGAATTAATTATTTCAGTTTCAAATAAAGTGGAGCAAACAGAATAATTTGGATGAATATTTAAAATACCGCAGACAGTTCCATGTTTAAGAATCAAGATCTCTCTAACTAACCTCAAGTAATGGCTACTTTTGAAAAGCATTGCGTTTGTGATAGCATCCATAAGACATACAAGCACCTATGATGTAATAAATTACAACTAAACACACATTTAAGCAAATATAAAAACCAAATTCCATTTTAAATTAAATATAAATGTAAAAAATGTAAAGAAAATTAACTTAAAGCATGTGCAACTAGTTCAAGCAATAAGTTGTTTCTTTATATGTTACCGGCAACGCATGAAATCTGGCATTCTATAGAATACCTAGACATTTTATGGAATGCCGAAAACTGGTAATGAACAATGTATGAAACGATAAACATTTCACACATTTCCTAGGAATTCTATGGAATGCAAAATGACAAGCCGGCAAAGTATGAAATACATCGCCGGTTTTATTCTATAAGCAATAAAATTAAGTGCAATTAAAAAAAAGTATATTTCTTCTTCATGCTAGAAGTAGGTTCATATTTCAGATTGTTTTCTTTAATAATAAAGTCATAAATGTTTTTTGCATAACTTTCAGTTTCTTTTACATATTTTGAATAAAAGAGTTTTAATGGCACACTTTTATTATTTTTACAAAATAATATTTTCATTTTTTGACGAATGCACGTCTTTTAAATAATAGCTTCATCATGAACTTTTTCATACTCTGCTTAAATAGCATTTCCCATCATATAGAATGCGTATGTATTATATACAATGCCTAGAGAAAGTATATAATAAATCTCATATTTCATATTTTGCCTAAAATGGCTCGGCATTCTATAACATGTTTAGGTATTCTATAGAATGCCGGCATTTCATACATTGCCGTTAACAAATATAAAAATTCGAGTTATATGTTATCGTTCAATATTTGGCAATCAACTAAAACTGATATACACGCACTATAATTTAAAATTTAAATAAAAACAAGTATTTAAAGTATTTGCCTTTTTTATATTTATGGCAAGAAATTTGAAACCGTGCTTTAAATTTTTTATTACTAAATACGAATATTATATAATTCAAACAACAAGCACTCTTCTATTATTCAACGTATTTCCTATTTAAAAGTTTTTATACACTGTTCAATTCATGTATTAATATCCTGTATATATAATCCAGCTTTTTATTCTACAATATTCTACAATGTAAATTGTTTTAAAAATTAAAAGATCACTTTTGATTGTCCAAAATTAATTTATTATGTTGTTTATGTTGTTTTGTCAACCTAAAATGTTAGTTCGATTTATTTAACGCACGTTCCGAGGAGAAATATACATTTTGTAAGACCTTCATAAATATGGGTTTATGATAATAATTTAAACTTTTTTACGTAATAAGGAGTGTTTATTTTTTGGAGGTGAGTTTAGTGTTAAATACAATTTAAATTTTGGATGATATCCATCTTTTTCAATAGGAAAAACAATCAATATATCCCTAAATTTCTCTAGTGAATTAAAATGTGGGGTTTAAGACTCTCGTATTATATGCAAGCTGATTTCATTAATAAATTGATAATACATTTTGCAAAATATCACTGCCTTCCGGAGAAAAAGAATTTATGATACATACATTTTCAGAAAAGAGACAAAATCAAATTTGTAGTATAAATAAAAAGGTTTTAATTATTTTAAAATCTGAAACAAATGCCTGTTACATTTACAAATAGCTGATATTTTTACAAACAAAATTAAACAGCTCTTATATTCAATATTGCATGGTCGACTCAAATTTTCGGTACTAATTACATTTTATTTTTATAGGAAAGCTTTCATCGGTTCATAAAATTTGGGGCCACAGCATACATTTTAACTTCAATTAAATGCATTAATTTAATGATGAATTATCTTATTTCTATCAATAATTTTATATTTTTAGAAAGTGTTTTCACATATGACAATGTGTTAAAATTTTAAAATTTCTTTTTTAATTCGATTATAAAACATATTGGTATTTTGGTTGTGGAGTAAAGTAGTTTCAAAAGCAATTACAAGAGAAACAAAACCAAAAAAAACTTTAGTTGAATCCACGAATATAGATGGCGCTGTGATGCCACTTAATATAATGTCACACATATCTAAAATATTGTAATTTACAGCAAAATATGTATAACATATCTCAACACATATATCTAAAATATTGTA
>BGPR01000345.1:118939-238613 GCA_013235015.1 Araneus ventricosus
ACAAGTCAAATCATTCGAAGGAATAGAATCTGCCCTTAATAATCTTTTCTAATTAGTCTTTTCCTGGTGATAATCTCCATTTCTAAGTGGGTGAGAAGTCTAATTAGTCCAACTGACAGCGAACATTTCTATGTTATCAGCACAGAAATTGATTTCAGTGCCTCCCTCTAATACGTATAACGAATGGAGGATTTTAATTAAAACTTCAAGCTATATACATCTCTCAACACACATTGCACTGTAATTTTCTGCCAAGCAATTTACTCAAGCTTTCCTTCAAGGATTTGTTTCACATTTTGCTTCCTTTAAATTCCACTGTGATTGCTTTCGGATCTTACGAGATTTTCAAATCGCAAACTAGCTCCTTGATGAGATTACAAATTTAATCAAAGCATGAATTGAAACTTAAGAACTGAATGTGGAATTTGGTCTTAAGAAGAATAATTCAAAACACATATCTATCTCTTCTATTCACTGCAAGGAAAGTAGTAGAGGAAGAAGAATGACTTTAAATGACAGTAATCGCCTACTAAGAATTCTTTTCACTGCAATCCCATGGAATACATTTTGAGATTTCTTATCAAATGAATATATTAAATTATAATTTCTTTAAAATTCCTAAAATTATAATTTAAATAATTTTGAAACATTAACATTTTACGCTGAATATCATATCTGTAATATAAAACAGAAAATACACGTGTCTGTCTGTAAGTCGTAAGAAATTCTCCTAAACGGGAGCGAATTGAAATTTGCATACGGCAATCTGTGTTGCATTTCTATGTCAAATGTGCTATTTTAAACTTTCTAAATTAATTAATTCTTAAGATATTTCATAAAATAACGAAAATTAGGCCAAATTTCGGCGTTTTTATCCAATAACTTCCGAAATATTTTATAGCACGAAAATTATTTTTACACATTCTTGAAGAACAGAACAATATCGTTTAAATAATACTAATGTTATTGGGGCACAATTTTTTCTCTAATTGCAATTAGCAATTCAAAATTCATTTTTAACGCATTTTTTCCTATTCTTATAAAAAAAATTCAGCCATTTTATTTTTTATCAAACCCTTCAATCGCGTGCTTTTACAACTGTTAAAGTTATGATAAGAAAATATTACCTTCTTTGAAAGTTTAATTTTAAGTTAGACTTTTTTCTTCTGAATTTATGTCTGAACATACATAATTTTTACTACGCACGTGAAGTAATCCAACGACGTTAGTTTGGTTACTATGCAATGTTTAATGTTTAATTTTCATAAATTTTTAAATGATCCTGATTCGCTTTTAAATGCAAGTTTACTGAGTTCTGTTGCTTGCAAAAGTTGAAAAACGCGAAGGCGTAAAAATCTTCTATTTATTTTATAAAAAAGACCCCTAACCAGTCAGTGATTTTTCTTAAACTTCTAAAATTGTTTATTTTATAGATGTCCAAAAGAAAGAGAAAGACATTTAATCTTGCAAGTCTCGCCATAATGCATTAAAGGCAATCCCGGTGCAAGCAAATTCAAGAAGAAAAATACGTCGATAGCATACAATTCAAGGAGCTGAACTACGAAAGAACGAAACTAATATGGAAATAGGAAAAACTGTTTTATTTAGCTTATACATATTAGCTTATATATTTCATTATGTTTGCATCCAATGCAATAACTTTAATTACTCTATGTAATGTTTCATTCAATTTCACACAAATTGAGTGTGTATGTGTTTTCCTAATCAGTCACACAAACAATAAAGTGAAGAAAATTTTACTCGGGATAATGTAAATAAAAACCAAGATGTGAAAAAGCTTCTTTTGTCACCGCAGCAATAAATAAAGGAGAAAGAAAACTGATTACCAAGGGCGGCTAGATTCAGGCCAGGTGGTTCAAACTACTGTAAGAAAAACATAAGAGGAGTTTTGCTGCTCGCCGAGGAGGTCAGGCAACATAGGAGTGGTCGAACGAAATCAAAGAAGACGCTGCAGCAAAAAACTGTTTAATTAAGTTTAAAATGTTATAAGTACTTAGACTATTTAGAAAGTAAAAGAAGGAAACTACTAAAATATTTTTATTCGGAGCAACTAAGGGTGTACCAGCTAGTTTAAACATAAAAGAGAAAGTCACTCAGTGACACATCGCGAAATCTCCCAAACCACTGGGACTAGAAACTTGAAATTTCATAGGTGGTTGCTTCTTGGAAAGTAGGTACTAACTTTGAAAATTTTTGACATAAATTTTAATTTATTAAAATTACCTTAAATTTTAACATTTTCCCGCAATAACTTCGGAGCATATTATCGCACAAAAACAGTTTTTACATCATCTTTAATTTCAAAGAATTATCTTTTAAATTATACCAATTTCATTTTCATGTGACACTGTTTAATTTCAATTAATTTTAAAAATATTTTCAAACTCAATTCCCAACAATGTTTTTATTGTTATAGTCTGCAGCCTTTTTGGATCAAGCGCGAAAGACCTCCTTCATCGA
The DNA here is from genome assembly GCA_013235015.1 of Araneus ventricosus. Taxonomy (NCBI): domain Eukaryota; kingdom Metazoa; phylum Arthropoda; class Arachnida; order Araneae; family Araneidae; genus Araneus; species Araneus ventricosus. The sequence goes on from BGPR01000345.1 coordinate 121,421, forward strand.
TTAGAAAGAAGAAATAAATCATTATTAATTGAGAACTGATAATGGTGAGTTGCGTTTTGAAACTTATTCCCGTTGATACTTTGAGACGTAATTTTATAAATCTTTAATATATTATTTTTAAATAGGTGTGCTGCCTTTTTTATATTTTTAATATCAGGAAAATATATGAAAAGACATGAAAGTACTTTTATCCAGAGCAACAAGGTACCAATAATGTATTACTATGCGGATGGTGTCGCGGCCATCAGCTAGTATATATATTTATTGTTCATACACTGCGCAGTTTTTATATTTTACAAAATGCGTTGCCAATCTTTATAGAAGTGTGAATAAATGAAATAAAAATATTTTTTAAAAAGTAATTTTGAAAATATTTTTAAGTATAATCAATTAATTACAAACATTGATCCTATAATTAATGTTTGTTGATTAAAAGTTTTATTTCCTGAAGCCGAAATATACCAATCAAATAAAATAATGAATTGATGTTTTTATTTTATTTCAAACAACAAAATCAAAACTGTTCGTGACTCACATATGTTTTGCTTTATAGGATAGTCGTAATATTTGTCTTATGCCCAAAGGCTTTTAATTCATATTTCTTTTTAACATTCTTTAATAATAATTTTAAAATATAATTTTTTAAATAAAAATGGGATACAAAACTTCCTTATATAACACTATTATATTTTCATATCCAGCTTATTTCAACATAGAAGAAATTCTACAAAAATTTCGGAGTTCAGAATCTTCATTCGGAACTGGAATAATAAGAAAATATCTTTAAAAAATATTTGACACTTTGTGTGGAATTCCTTTGTAATGAGTATTAAAGTTTTGCTTCTCTATAGAATACCTGTTTGTTTTTCATGTGAATATTCTTTAAGAAAAATTTCGAATAAGAATCAGAAAAATAATCCATTATCGGTTAAAATAATTTCACATTAAAATTTCAATGCAACTAAACTGAATTATGACTTAACATAGGTTTTAAAATCGCAGATTCAAATAAATCACCAGAATTGGTCTTATTTACAAATTGAATAAAACTTATGATAGAAGAAGGATTTAAGGAAAAATCATTTTTTATCTTTAATAAACTTAGCAGTAAATACAGTACAAAAATGCTACTAAAATACAATAATCGTTAAGAAAAAACTTTGTTTTACAACAAATGTTGGATTTTCTATGTTAAATCATATAAATATTTTAAGCCATAAGTTATTTCAATGGTTTTGAAGCGATATAAATATTTTAGCTAATATTTATAATAAGAATGTAAAAGGTTGTATATATGTAATAACTTATCATTTTCCTAATTTTAAAAACGCTTCTTAACTTTTAATTAACAAAATTATTTCTATTTGAGCTCTAGTATAAAAATAACTGCTACCGTAACTGAAAGAAGTCCGGATTCAACCGGCTTCCAGCATAAGGGAATTTCCCCATTTCTCTGTATAAAAACCCATTGCGATGTTGTAACGGCCCTTTTTTTCACAATGTAATTCCTTTCCGTCAAAATTCTGCCTTTGCGCGTAAGTTTCATTTCAAGTAAGACCATGGAGTGGAATTTACTTTTAAAGATATTATTATGACTATTAAGTTTATGTAATCTACATTATTATCTTTAAAATGGATAAATAGAAACTGAAATAAAGTATTGATTGGATCAACGACTGCCTTCTTATTCAAAGTGATTGCTCTACACTTTCCTACGAAACAGCATTATATATATATATATATATATATATATATAGTCGTTCAGAAGCCAATGTGGATATGTCCATAAAAAATTGATAAAATGCATGTTTTTTAATAAAATAATTTTTTAAATTTTTGGTTTATTAATTTTATTAGTGAAAGTATATAAAGTCTACTAATGAAGCAACGAGTGAATCTTTTAATAACTAAAAATAAAGCTATTAATTCCATCAAAATTTACAAAAAGCAGAAGACATCAAAAAATAGACTTATCCACCTTGGCTTCTAAGCGAGTTATATCTGTTATATTTCGTTGATTATTTGTATATCATATTTTTCAAACATGATATATAAATAAATACGGTAGAAATAGATTTAATGCGATAACAAACTTTGCATAGATGACTCGCAGATTAGCATTTTAATTTCATACATCTGATAGTCAACATTTGAAGAAATATTTTCCTGATTTTAAAAATTATTAGCTTAATTTATATTACGTGGAAAACACATCACAACCAAAAGCATTTTCCAAATCAAGTCACGTTGATACAAAATAACTTGTAATTTCCTTTGATTGCCATAATTTTCTTTCTAATAATATGCAATCGCATTTTCTTTCCTTTTTAATGTCATCCAGTAAATGTTTGGATTAATTCGTAAACATGTAGGAATTTTTAGTCAGAATCATACTTCAACGTAACGGTTTCAGATGAAAAAAACACAAGAGAAGAAATTTTAGAAAGTAATCAGAATTTAGAATCTCAAATGCGTTCGGGAAAAAATTAAATATTTTTATTAAAAATTGTTTTAGCTGTTCACTGTTTTGGAGAAAATGGAGTTTTTTTCTTGCACTTGAACTATTCTTTTCAAAAATCTTGCATTATATAAATTTAATATGCAATGAAATGGCTTTAAATTTTTAAAAGATATAGTATAGATATATTCCCCTGGTGAATATTTTTTAGCTCAATATTTTAGTTTTTGTAAAAGTCCCAAAAGACAATCTGCTGTGAAAAGGAAAATACAAGAACAGCCCTTTATATAAAAACGCATAATCTCAAAACTTACTAATCACTTTTTCCCAGCTAATTCCCATGATTACTCTTTTTGTTACCCAACAGAAAAAACATAACAAATTTAAGCATGCATTGAAAAACGATAAAAACCCATCTTAAATGTCTAGAGAGATCGATTTTACCAATCCAAAATAATTAGGATATGCTTTTTATTCCATGTTTTTCACTTGAATCTCGAAAAAGCTACCATGACAAAGCATTTGTATTTGAATTTTTCAAAGACTGAATTGTAAGAATATAGCTTTTTCTCCGACTTTTCTTTTTTTAAATAATGACGAAAAGCAATTTAACTTATTAGAAAAGGCTTTTAAGAAATATTTTGTTAATGGTTTGGAATTATTCGGGAAGCTATCATTGTTAATTAAAATGCGAATAATTTATAGGGAGAAAAATAATATTTCACATGAGCTTCCACAAAAATAAATTGATCCATTCTTTAAAATAACAAACGTATAATTTTCTCTTAAGCCATATTTGTATTTGGAAATATTACAATGGCAATTAAGGCATTTATTCATTTTTTAAAGATAATTTCGAAGAAATTTTTAAAAGGATATTTCCATTTCAAACAAATACATTTTTATTAAGTATCTGGGACAAAATATTACGGAATCAACATTTATGCACGAGTTTTATGGTTTGTTTATATGCCTGTACTACGTATTTCCGGTGTAATGCTAAGTCAATGGATCTTCAAAGCGGAAATCCAACGTACAAGCCATAAAGTCAAGGTTTTTACTGTAAGTAAACAAACCAGAAAACTCGCCGATAGCAATCCCACACTGTAATCGAAATTGTCCGCTGCGCAACAGATACTACAGTGATACTACAACTTTGCTACAGTGATAGTTTAAGAAGAGCGTCGAACATGCTACGAAACCTTGAGATGAGTGTGAATTAGGGTACAGTGGAAAGGCTTGTAAAAAATGTTTATTAAAATCTGTTAGCCTATAGCATTCGTGCACAAACCGTGGGTCGCGACCCTCAAAGGGGTCGCGAGGAAATTTTTGTGGGTCGCTAAATTCAAAGAAATTTATTTGAAAAATATATAAGGCTTTTCTTCTAATCTGGGGGTCGCGACAAAATTTTACACTAAGTGAGAGGGTCGGGAATGAAAAAAGTTTGCGCACCACTGGCCTATAGGATGAAACGTTGTTGCCACTAAGTGTAGTCAAACGAGTGAAATTTAAACTTTCTTCGACGTAATCTTTCTCTGCCAATTTGCCACAGGCATTTGACATTTTAAATTGTAAGAATTCTTCATGCAGCTCTTCGCCTGTCTTGTGCGGAAATCCAACGGATATCTCACTTTGTAGAGGTGACTGCATATTACAATCCACCACCCTCTAGGCCTTTGCTTTCAAGCATTTAGCTAAACTGCCTCACAAATCGCGAAGATATTGACTTTTGGTTTTAAATTTGGGTAATGCTATGTTTTAGATACTATTCCTGATCTTATGAATCCATCTAGTGCCTCGATGCCCCGCACCGCAGTTGATGTTTCAGTAACTAATTTGACGCAGTACTGAACTGCTTGTGAATGACACGGGAATCATAAAATATCAATTTCAGCAGGAACATTCAAATCATCCCCTTAAGTTTATTATCAGAAATATATACTGTAAATGGAAGTTCACTAAGTACAAATGAATATCAGTCAATTTTAATTGTATATCAATCAGTGAAATTTAACCTAGGAATCTTAAATTCACCAACAGTTTGTTCTACCTTAGCTATTTGTCTACATTTTAAATTATTCGAAGGCGTAATTCTTCCACGTGTTTTCGGCTATGGCTCAACATTGTCAATGCAATATATTCTGGATCACCAACATATGTATTTCTTTGCAATTTTCGAACTTTCATGATCTTTAACTCTTGACGCATATATCGAGATTTATTTTTATTATGAATCTCTTCATGTTCTGCACTTAAGTATGCACTTGTTCAGCTCTCATACTGTAAAAGTGTTGATTCCCTTGCTAACAAGATGAATGAGGTTTAATATCAAACCATGCGCATTCCGATACTCTAATAATATACTCTGGTTAAACTTTCAAGTCATCGATGGGTCTTTTGTTCAAATCAACAATCTCTAAATGCTATATCCTGTAGATAATCAATTGGAATGACTCATTTTTCTGGATTCTTTCGCGATACGCTTAATGAAATATTTCTGCTTGAAATAAGAGAAACTAGAGAGATTTGACTCTAAATGATTTTCTCAAAGTGTTAGACAGTTAGTAATTGGTGAGTGCCATCCTATTTGAGCTTTAGTCATATGAAGTATTGGGAGCACTATGGTTAAGCATTCAAGTTTTCCTATAGGTCTTTTGTTGAAACGAATAAGCTCTAAATTCTATTTCCTGTAGTTAAACATATGGAATTGATAATTTTTCTGGATTCTTCCGTAGCAAGCCTAATGAGCTATTTCCATTTGAAATACCCGTAGTGGTAATAGCGAGGTTTGACTCTAGATGGTTTTCTCAAATTATGAGACAGTTTCCAAATTGTGAGTGCCATCCCTATTTGACTTTTGTCATATAGAGCACTAGGAGGGTTATCCAATCCATTCTAAAATGCCTTTGTATTGGTGTGTTGGTGAATATGTTTTGGAGACACAGAAATAAATTTTAACTTTTTCATTCCTCTGTGGATTTAAGTTTTACTATTGAAGGTATGGTGAATTAAAATATTTCTAAGTTTTAATCATACTTCAAGCTATAATTTTATATACAATGTTATGCTGTGAGAATTCAGAAAATCATATAATTCCCAGAGAAAGACGCTACTAAAAGCACCCGTGTGGTCGGTCTGCGTGGGGTCTAAGACCCCCCACTTGAACTATACAGCTTCCCTGCGAAATACAGATTCTTACAATTGGACGGCGTCAAAGAGACGACAAAATGCTAAAACCAGACTATAAAACTGTCGGGTTGTCACGCCCTAGGTTGGCGATTGAAAAATCACCAGATTGATGGCAGCGGATCAGCTGATCCAAAAAGGGGCATGTCATGGACTTTAGGTCTCCACAGGCGAGAGCGAATGACAAGCCATCATACGGATCTCCTTACCCTCCTCAACCTATCAACGGAAAATTGGGGGTAAACGTAACAAGAGAGAGACCCCCATCTCGGGGAACGAGAGAAATTATGAGAGAAGACTCACTTTTTCGGATTCTTGATCCGAGAGTGAAGAAGATTTTTTTGGATGAGATTAAATCTCATCTGTTAGAGCATTAGCTCTGTTTTGCGAAGCCGTGATAGCTAAATCACGCAAGGTTTTGAGAAGTACCGTTGTACTTCTAGGGAACTATTTCTCCGAATAGAGCCTCGCTCTCCTGAAGGAAAAGAAGTGTATTTTACTAAACTGATCGTAGATAATAAGTTATCGCACCGAAGTCGTGCTATTTGGAAGTCTAGAGACTTATACTGAACTCTCTCGTCTTCCTCTTGTTGGGCGTTCTCAAGATAGAACTGATTCCGTCTACAACTCCGGGCAGCGAATCAAATTCTAGTCTCTTACCATCCTAGAACCAGACTCTCCGAAGACTAATAGAACTTCATATTCTAACTAATCGAGACCGAATTACTTAATTATCCTCCAATAGTCAAGAAATGTACAATTCATGTATTGTAAATATTTTATTTCCTATCAATTAAATTCCTGAGATTCATGTTAGTATGGCTGTTTGACTTGCTACCATTTGTTCGACACTGTCGAATACGTCACAATGCAATATTTTAGTTCTAAGATTATTTAGGAAAAGTAAATATCGATAGTTAACCCTAGTCAATTAAGGATACTTGAACCAACCGAAAACATCCATTAATACAAGATTGGTATAGGATCCGTTTGTTATATACGGCAACTTAGATGTTTATACACAGTCTGTTTTTATCTGCTCTACAGGCTGGTGTAAATCACGGGATAAATAAGAAATAAAAGGTAGGCCGGGTGTATAGAAACAACTCATTTTTAGAATAGAACATGGGGACACAAAGGGCGGCCACTACAGGGGGCCTTTTGTACTAGAATCATTGTGTAAATAAAAAAAGAACCTTTGCAGATATATGATGCTCGCCTACCTACACAGTGATGCACTCGGAAAATTTATGAAACATAATAAAATATTGCTTTTCTGTTGGTCCTCTGGCCTTAATGGCTGTTTTGAAGTTTTTCTTAGTATCTTTCTAGCGCCATCGCTTTTAGAACTGCAAGTAACATTCCAATGTATTTTAGGCAGTTTTGTGAAGATTAAATTCCAAGAAAGGTGTTGCCATTTGAAATTGTAAAAGTTTTCTCACTGTAATCACATCATGGCAACAAAGATATATTAAGGTGGATGGTTGTGCTAGAAACATTCGCCTTGATTATATTTCTATGTCCTAGAATTCTTGGTAGTTGAGTTTTATATGAGAGAAATTATATACAATACTTTATGTAATTACAATATTTTTTGTAAATAATTATTTCAAGATTAAAATTCCATTTAACTCTTTAATCCCGATACGACTTTCTTCTTGCTCCTTTAAAACCGTGACTTTTTGGAAGGAAGCGACATGAATTGGAATCTCCCAACCTGGGTGGTCATTTACCCAACCACCCCACCCCTGCTATATCCTTTCCTTAAGGCGCATGGAAATGGGCTGAGGTTGGCAAGGATAATTGGACCCTCTACCGCGATTATCTACTAAGTGATCTCTGAACCTCACCTCCCTCAAAAGAAGCCAACCGCCTCAGACCGCCCTTCGTTGCTTTCAAGGGGAAATTTTTAGACAGCCTGGGACCACCTCGCTCGGTATGAGAGGGTTAATATGATAATAAAATGAATTGAAATTTATGTATTCCTTTTTTTCTCCTTACTTTCAAATAAACGAATTTTATTCATGATCATTCGGTGTTATTTGATGTTTGGCTATTTCGGTCGAATTGTTTGTTTTTTCGTTAGGTCAGAATTTTCTTCATCTTGTAGTAGATTTTTTAAAAAATCTCATAGTAGAATATAGTTTTCAGTTTTGATTAAAATACTAGGAAAATCGTGTAAGGCTATTAAGTTTTCCCAATATATTGCTTCGTACAGTATTCTCTTAGATTTTTTATTTTCATTTTGGTGCTATTCCCTTCCATTAAAATTATTCAATCCGTTTGCGACGTTACAACGGTAAGTAATTAGTAATTAGTTTAATTGTAATAATTTTGAATATTTAATTAACTCAATATTTTAATAGTTTATTTAATTTTGAGTTATGTTAGTAACTGGATTTTTATCAATGGCAATTGTGTTTCATACCTTCCGTATTATTATTTAACTTTTGATATTAGTTTGTTCAATATTTGTTTATAATTAAGACACTTTAATTTCAATAGGTATAATCTAATATCTGAACATCGAACATCGAATTGCCGAAAGAATTTAAGTATTATTTGCATGCAGGTCAAGTATCCTCACTCCTAGGGTCAAGTATCCTCACATCTAGGGCCAATTATCTCTATTACTGGGAAAGTATCTCTTACCTTGGGAATACTTGACCCTAGGTAATATATTATATTACCTAGGGTATTGCCTAATACTTGACTCCACTCGATATCTATTTATATAAGTTTTTTAAGTATTTCTCTATAATATAATTTAATTATGCAGGATTCAACATTTCAAACAATTAAATTAAGCTCTAAGGAAAATAACCCACCAAAAACCTCGGAAAATGTAGTGAGCAATTTGAAATTAAAGATTATGATACATAAAAGCAATGAAAAATATAATCCAGCTAATAAAGGAAATTATATTAAAATTTAAACATTGAAGTTAAAAAAAATTTTGTTAGATAACTTTTGAAAGAAAGGTTATATTGCGCTGTCACTTCCACACAATATTTTTACAGCTATCTAAAAATTTCATAATAGTTAACCCTGCTGTTCTGTTCGCATTTACTATGTACATGTAACGTTCGGATCCATATGACCCAAACACTAAATACTAAGTTCAGAGACCTATGCTCTCCATGTTTTCAGAAAATTATTATGTTTAAAGATAAATAAGATATTTTTTAACAGAATAAATTTGATATATTAGAAAAATAATACAATGAATATGTAAATATAAGCATATGTATGCAAAATAAAAAGATGAGTTAGAATACATTTTTTAAATATTACCTCCCTTTTATTTACAATTTAGACAAAATTATGATACATGCTTCTAGAAGATATGTTTTTTACAATTCTTGCACAATATATTTGTTTTATTTTCATTGCTTGATTGACAGAACATGCAATAGTAGCAGTTTATTACTCAGCTTTAAATTAACGATGGATGTTAATGATAAATCATTTTGTGTGCCATCTATCTTGTATTCTTTTGACTATATTATGAGACTCTTTATTTGTTTTGAGATGTTTTCCCTGAACATATTAAGCAATTAATAATTTGTCTAGTTCTTCTGAAAACAACCTTTTCGTTAATTTGTTTTCATGGCATCACTATTTATTTATGTCCACTGAATAATTGCATTATTAGCAGAACTATCCAGCATGTTATAAAATATAACCATAGACCAGCGATTTTTTTTCCTTTTACAAATATATGTATTCAAAAGTTGATCAAGAGTATTCACATCGCCTTTACTGGAACTTTACTCTAATGTCATTTCCAGCTTTTTGTTCAGCCTGTTACCAATTGTTATAGCATAATTCACAGTTCTGAAAAGAATGATGATCCACTCTTTTCTATATACCTTTTCGTATTAGATAATTGTCATTTCAGGTGATATTCTGGATTGTATACCTGAATACAGTTATTATTGATGTTGAATACTTAGTTAAGCTTGCAGATATGTTTTTATAAAATTAACAGAATTCAGGCAGCCAGAATGTGGAGGCGGATCCAATGAACAGTTTATATTTTGATGTTTGACTGAACATGCTGCACATTATGAACAGTTTGACTAACAATATTGTCTTCATAGTCAGAAGTTTCACTTTCCTCACTTATATGATTTTTATGTTCGGAAACGCCTTCCACTTCGCAATCAGGTGTTTCCAATACGCTGTGCTTTTTCTGTGTCTCTCAAATATCTGCGAATCACTATTATTTATTTTTTCACATTATTACAGCGTCAAGAGTTATTGAGATTAATGTATGTATGTTGTGTTCTCATAAAACTCCCAACAGGCACAATGATTCGACAATGCACTCTATAATCTTACTGGAGATATCGTATCACGTAGCCTAGCTATCGCTCACTCTGACCTTCCCTGAACTTATATGCTTATGCAAAACACGTTAGATGACTTTTCAGGAATTTATTTATATAGTTTCCTGTTGAATTAATAATATATTGTACAACAGGGAAACAGAACAGGGAAAACAGAATCGGGTCATATTGACCCAAACAATAAATTAATACAATTTCAAAAAATATATAGAAACTATAAAAATAAAAGAAACTCCTTTTCAGTGTAATAACATATCAACATCAATAACAAAGTAACGAAATGTCAGTAAGATATTTCTATACTGTCTTTTTTTAATAAGAAGTTGAAAAACGTTTCGGGTCATATAGACCTAAACAGAACAGCAGGATTAGGCTGATTTACCGAGAATCCTAATTAAACTGTTTTGGGAGAAGAAGAAAACTATTTTAATCTTTTTGTCAGAGCAGATGTTTTAAAAAAGATATTTTCCTAATGCCGATTATATATGCTTTTGCTTTTAACAGGAGACGGTCTAACTCGGAATTCTTTTGATCAGCTAAAACACAAAACCTGCTATTTTCAAAGAATCTACCAGTTCGAATGCGATTTAAAAGTCATTAAGCACTTTTGCTTGGTTTGCGTATTATTTAAAATTCAATTTTTCTTAAAGGCGAATGTATCAGATGGGGAAAAAAAGTAATACTGATGAATAGAATCCAGACGGGAACATTTTTCGGGTCCAATGGTTTTCATGGATCGAGCGCAAAGAATAAAGACGTGAAGTTTTTGGACTGATAATCGAAAAACTATTAAGGATAGTCTTTGGTCTGGAGACAAGCCAAATGATACACTTGAGGGGTTGTTTAAATATTTCAAAACATGCGTGCATAGTTCTTCACAGGCCATTTAAAAGTAACATTTATAAATTACTAATAGATGGTGCGACGATTCATTTTGGATATTCCGATTATTTCTCCATGACATTTTTTACTACAGCTCAAGACGCTTTTCAAAACGCCATACGCAATTGAGACACTACTTATAACTTTGAAGACAAAGACTTTTGTTATAAAATAGTTCTAACAAAAAAGCAGCGCTTTAATTTTTTTAAACTCAAGTTTTAAGAGTTATATCATGAACTTAATTCTGCTATTTTTAATATTTTCATTTCAAAACAAGTGTTTTAAATGGTTGGATGGATTTTAATTGTTTGTCAAGGAAAATATTGCTATTCCATTTCAATACGAAGTGTTTTAATTCATATATGTTTAAACAGCAATAGCCAATACACGATCAATTAATCTGTAAAAATTACAAGCATTTTAAGCATGTTATTATTATATATTTTATTCAAAAATATTTATATTTTTTTTATTACGTTTCTTGTAACTAATACAGAATTACAAACTTACAAACTGAGAGCAATTTGATGAAAATTCATGCAATTGGCTAAATTACTTATTGAAACCCACAGAAAAAGTCTATCTACAATTGACTAAATTTGCTTTTTAGATGAAAGTGTTTTCCTTACAGAAATAAAAAATATATATATTGGCTGATATTAATACACCAATATGCTTTCTTTGTGTCCAAAAGATATTTAACATTTGTAGATACCAGTATTATAACTTAAATTATTATTACTACAGAAATTAATGCTTGAGGAATGAGAATGCTTGAGAATGAATGCTTAAAAGGAAATTTTAAAAAAATTAATGCTTCTAAAATAAAATCAATTCATATAAAACCACCCACTTTCTATTAACTTTATATCGATTTTTTTCTTTATAAACACCATTGCTATATATTTTCAATATTTAGCATCAAAAATTCTGAGACAATACAAAGCTCAATTTAGCTGCGAATATCTGTCTCAGAAATTTGTGTTTCTTCTTAATCCTCTAAGAAAGCTTAATTCTGAATAGATTTATTCACATTTTTTTCATAAAATAAAAAACACATTGCAAAAAAATGCATCCATACAAAAAATTAGATGGTATTAATAAATTAGCATTAACACATTTCTTTTGTCATGTTTCAACAGCTTCATGAAATAATAAATTTTTATATTTATAATATCATTCATTTCCTGAAAAGAACCAGATTTAATGACTTTTGCACACATATTTACTTAACTTGACTAATTTCAGGCCTGTAAGGATGGAATTTTGTGAAGTTTCACTCACTTTCTTTCATGTTCGAGTTTTAAATTTTGCACACTTATGTATTATCGGTAATACTCAAAGAGAATACACAAAATTAACATTTTCAAAATTTAATAACAGTTTATCGATCACTTTTATCAAATAATTCTTCTTCATTAGGGTAGGCACCTGGCAGTGTATTTCAGGAAAAAAGGATTCATTTATAATATATATATATATATATAACTGTGTCATATGCTATGTTCACATATCCCTATATTCTTATTAGCATTTATTGGTATTCTTAATTTATTTGGATTTAAATGACTAATAGTATAGTTAAATTTGAAGTCTTTCTAAAGAAATTACTAAATTGTTTGTTGTTTTATGCACATGTAATGAATTATAGAATCATAAGGCAGTGAATAATTAAAATAAAAATGTTATAATCTTGAGTATACTAATAAAAGTTTGTTTTTAAAAAATGTTTTTATTAAATTCATCTAAAAATCAGCTTAATATCAAAGGGAAAATGATGTCCATGATCTTCATGAAACTTTTAACAGGATTAAAATCATAAGTTTTGAAACAAATTTGAAAAATCCTCTAAAATATGCATCATTTATTATTTTTATTTTTGAGAGAAGACATTCGTTTACGTTTGAAAATTCAGTTGTGAAAATTTTTTCCACAAAAACATATCTATATTTCTGAAGCACAACGTTCTTTTGAAAACATAAAGGAATCATGTCACATATAGGCACACAAAAAAACCGAGAAAACCTTTTTCTGTATCTACAAAAACTATGTTATTTATTAATTTTTTTAAATATAAAGAGAAAAAAGAATTTTCTGACATCCTAGGGATGTGATTTTTTTCTCTCTTTTTCTCATCGCCAGCTGAGAATGAGCTGCCTAAGTTTTACTGAAAGACAGTGAAACATGCACAAATAATCCTTGGACATGCAGAAATGACAAAATATATTTTTTTCTGACAATATGCATTCTTTTGGCTCCATGTCCACAAAGAAAAAATAAGAGTTTCTTAACTTAATCATTTGGTCGGAACTAGGATTGAAACTGCAGAAAAAAAAGACTTTCCAAAACTACAAAGTCTATCTTTTCAACGATTTTGAAGCCAGGCGGATTTAGTCTTCGTAAAGGGATCAGAAGGATGCTGTACTCTGCATGAATACAGAACACGTCTTTCTTTTATACTTTCTTTCCCTTCTGTATTTCTTCCTTTCAAAATTCTTCGGTCAACTTTCAATATTTATGAACGCTCGAAAGGAAAATATATGTAACTGGATCTGACGATTTCTGGATTTTAGCGGACTGGGAAAACATGCATCTAAAAATAGAACGTTTCGTGACAGTTCAAGTCCAGATTAGATGTTTTGATCAAATTTTCTTGCATCACGAAATATACACACTAAATATGAATTAAGTCGATACATTTTTGATTAAGACAGCCCAATTGTTTTAATTTCACTAGAAAATCTTTTATTTTAGAGCATTAATGCTTCATTTAGAATCTAGTTGAACATAGAATATATTTTCAGTTGAGTCAAGAAATATACATTTTAAATGTTGAAATTTTAAAACATTAGAAAGGTTTGATAAGGCAAAGCAAGGAAGAAAAGAGAAATTAAATTATTTATACTTGCATGAAAATTGTATTGTTATCCATTTATATAGAAGACAGACATAGAGTAATATTAAATTAATGTGTTTAATATAAATAGTTAATCACCAGTAAATTGGATACCCATGAATATTTATGTAAACGTAGCTAATAAGCAAATTAATGCAAAATCATACCTAGTATTGTTCGAATTAGGTTCCAAGTTTTCAACTGATTGGCCACTGTTTATACAACAGTGAAAACAGGGACATATAAAAAAAATTCGGCATTGAAGAAAGCAAGATTTCTATTTTCCCTGTTTAGTATCCGTTACCGCATGTTTATTTTTTATTAAAATTATTTATTACTTTTATTATGATTAAAAATTTATTGATATATCTTTTAAAGAAAGAATTTAAATGCGTATAACGACAGCGCAGATTAGCTGAACATACTATTTGTTATTTACACTTAATTTCTTTCAATAAAACTTGATCCTAATATTTAGCTTTATGAGAAAGGGTCTCGCAATTGATGAACTTTCTTAAACAAATATTGCTCTACATTGTCATTTTAATTTGATATTTTAATACAAATCAACTTTACTAATATGTTCGCAATAATTTGCTGAATAAAGGCATACAATATTGATCCAGAAAAATCTACCAGGATTTATTTCCATCATCGAAAACCACTAGTATCGTTTTTTCCCCTATTATTTCAAAAAACCATTCTCTACACAATTATATGACATTTCGCTCTACCATAATGGTAAATGATTATATATTTTTGGCATTTCCATTGAAGATATCATAAAACCATCATATGATGCTTTCATGAAATGAGACTTTATTCGTAAATGACATTTTTGTATCATTTTGTGTAACGTGATCACTGATCCTAACGTATTTAATGTAACTCAATATTTTACACAATAATCAATGAAAGCTATTACTACCCCCTATTCGCTATTTAGTTTTTCTATGTTTTAAGAACTGATTTTTTTGTTTTACAGTGTAAATAATGAATTTCATTTCAGTTTTAGATATTACAACTAAAATGAAAATATTTCATGTTTTATCTTCAGAATTTCGTTTCCGAAGTAAAAAGATTTTTTGTAACTTCCTCATTTTTACTTTCTTGTATATGAAGAGAATATTGAGAGAGAACGTTATTCGTTACAGACGTTGATTTGAAGTTATTGATGAATTATACGTTGTAGACCAGCCTAATTTCGATTTCTTTAAAAATAATTTTTGTGCCCTTTATACCATTTTGATGCGTGACGTGTGTGTGTATGTTTGCACAAATTTCATCATCATCATATAAGAATGGATGGGAATTAAGAATGGAAAAATATCAAATCTGATTGACAATTTTTCATTTAGGCAACCATTGAGGGTGTTTTCTGTTTCAGCTTTGTTTTGAAATCTTTCCTGTAATTTCGACCAACCGTTGTTGGAAACTAATTTTGGATGATGTAAGGCTTTTTTTATATTAATGTAGAATATTTGTTACAAAAGTTCTTCTATTCTTTTATATTGAATAGAAGATTTCCATAGTTAACCCATTGAGGCACGGAATGCAAAACTTTTAATTCGATTGGAAGAAAATAGATAGCAAATTTGGACACAAATATTTTAGACACATGTTATAAATGGCATCATGATGCGATAGTGTATGAGTACATCTAAAGTTCAAGAACATTCTTGAATTTTATTAGTATATTTTAATAAAATGCGTTTTATATAATTCATTCCGGCATTCCTGAAAGAAAATTTAATCTCAGATATAATAGTGTTTACAAATTTGCATGATTCCTAGTGTTATGTTTAAACATATTATACTTCTTTACTTGAAAGTGAAGTTTACATTTACGGAAAAATCATAAATCTAAACTTTATTTCTTCGTTCCTTAGTAAAAATACATATTGCACTTTTAGATCATATTGACCTGTATTCAACTACACTCTAGCATTCTATGGCATGTATGATAATTTTACATTATGTTAGTTAAGTTTAGTGAATTATAAAGATTCATACAATTTTATATTTAGGACTTTTTCTTAAATAAACCAGGAATTTTACGACAAATTAATAATGAATTATGTTTCTATTAACTGGCATTTACTATGCAGTGTTTAGTCTAATATCTTAAATTCCTTCCAACGAGCTAGAAAATATATCTCAGAGTTTTTAGCTCTGTGAAAAGGCAATACAACCTTTCTAATGAAGGATAACCTTTCAGTGTTGTGGTCATTACAGGAGTTGAAGAAAAGTTTTCAGAAGTTTTCCGAAAATAAAAATTACAGAGCACAAGAACGGCAGATGTAGAAAATAGATTGAAGCAGGTGCGTGTTCCCAGGGTTGAGAGATATAATCTTCTTGGCCTGGAGATTCTTGTAAATTTTAGTATTTGGCGAAATTGCACTCAAATATACAGTTAGGTACAGAAATATCTAATCATTAGCACTTTTGTGGTTTTCTTTTTAAGTCAAATCTTTAAAAATACCTCGTTTTGGATGAATCTGTTAAACAGATTTGAAAATCTTTAGAAGACAAACAACGTTTACAAACTAAAATTGATAAATGTACTAGAAAATGGATTTCATTTCATCAAGATTTAAGGTTTCGAAAAGCTGAATGTAATATACCTGCATGCATTGAATTTCTGAAAAATACCTGAGCGAAGTTTCGAAATCATTTATTATTACAAACTACCATTTTCTATTAATTTCTTTAAAAAACTGATTGAAATTAAAATGAATTGAAAACTTACCATATTCCATTTCTATCAGAAAAATAAATAACTCTTAAGCACTGAGAATGTAAATATTGCATGAAATCATTTAATGAATTTAGTTATCGAAATGAAAAATTTATTCCATCGGTTTCAGATCTAAATAAGGTTGAAGCTTAAAGGATGAATATATTAAACAAATTTGAAAAGGTTTAGAAAACAAACATATTATGCGAATTAAAATTGATTAATAGATTAGAAAATGGGCTTTATTTAATCACGCGTTATGGTTTCGATTAGCTGAAAGGAATATACTTTCACGTACTGAATTTATGAAGAATGCTTGAACAAAATATCAAAACTCTCTATTATTACGAAACACAATTTTCATCTGTTAACTTCTTTTAAAAAGAATTGGTTGAAATTAAAAGGCATTTAAGATATTATCATATTCCATTTCCATCGGAAAAGAAAATAAATCCAAAGTAGTGTAGATAAAAATATTATATGAAATCATATAATGAGTGTAGTTAATGAAATGAAAAATTTATTTTTCAGTTTGACATCTAAATAAGGTTGAAGCTGTAAATTTTGCTATCTATTTCCTTTTGAATACAATAAATTAAGAATATTTCTCATTTCAAATTTTGGGGAAATTTCGAGTCTTAAGCGAACTATCATGAATTTATTTCAAAATTTATTTTGTATTTCTGAATCATATAACAAATAATTTAGATTGCGAAAATTGTGAACCGTATATTTTTTCTGAAAATAGGAAATCTGTTATTTTTAATTTAAATTAATTATCCTGATAACTACATAATCTCTAATAAAACATTTTGTGGATTATATTGAAAAAAGTTATATGAATAAACATTGCGGTCCTCTTGATGGAATAACGCAGTTTTTAGCATTGTATGTAAATACTGAGCATCAATTCTCACTTTTGAATTCTTTAATGCCTGTGATATTTGCAAAATATGTTGTCGTTATATTTATTTTTGATAGATTGCAAATAATTGAAACTAAAAATAAATCAACACATTTGATTTTCGATGAAAATGAATTTAACAAAAATGATAGGAATAAAGATTTATTTTAGTTATCGTTATTTTTTAGATAACCTTCTATGTAAAATATTAATGATCCTCCTAAAACGGGAATATAAGAAGAAATTAGGACTTTCTTCTGTCTTTAGAAGAGATGATAACTGCTCCTCTTTATCTTCCGTATAATACCTATTCTTACCTTCTCTTACTAGCAATAAGCCGCTCGTGTGTCATGTTTACCCTACATACCTTGATACAATAGTACACGGGTGAAAGCTACCTACGATATGGTTCAAGACTATACCGATCAGCTATGCTAGCCCTTTAAGACCGAACCCGTACGATCGTGCGGGTTAGGCTTTAGATTATATTTATGTTTCTGGTTAGTTATATGCAATAAATGCCGGAAGAAATTATTTTTCTTCTTTCTAGAATTTCTATAGATCTATTTTTCTCATTGGATGGCAGATATCGTCCATTTTTGAGTTGTAGTCGGCATTTAAACAATTCGTTAAAAAATACGTCCGGTCTTAAAGGGCTAGGCCATTGGGATTCCAATGATTAGGCATATTGATGTACCAATTCGGTCGTAGGGCAGGGGTTCCCAACCTTCTTTCCTTCGCGTACCCCGTGATTAATCTTTTTATTTTCGCGTACCTCCTACTTTCATAATCCTCTCCTCCAACCATCCGTCTATACAAAGAAGTTTTCTACCAATAACGCAAAGGGCCAAGGTAAGCTTAAGGGTCAAATGACTGGAATTTATAACATTTTCAAGACTTATTTTTGATTTGGAATTTTATTCCACTTTTACAATAGTATTGGTTCAATGTCAAAACAGATGAAATAAGTATTGTAATAATTTCGCATTAACTTATAAAGATAGCTAAATATTACACTTTCTTTTGCATTATATTTTACTTATTTTGATTGTTGGTTTAGGACTTGCACAACTTTCACTTTTACTTTTTACACGAACTTGGGGAAACGATATTCTGTAACATTTTTAAATCCTTATTTTTTCTTGTGTCCCCCATTACAAACTCTGATTTCCCCTACCCCCCAAATGATCCTCCGGGTACCCCCAGGGGTACGCGTACCAAAGGTTGGGAACCTCTGTCGTAGGGAAACAAAAGAAATTTTTATACAACATCTGAAGATTGAACGGAACTTACCATTTCCGTCTGTTTTCACTGATATGGTTTCACTCTTATTTCCACGACCAGCGCTGTTGAAAGCAACTATGTAACAATAATACTTCGTGCCACATTGTAAATCCTGAAGAAGATATTCCTTGTTTTCGCCTTTGAGTCGAATTTCTTGCCATGTACTTCCTTCCATCCTGTTGTATAAGTAATGACCTAAAAGAGTTTTATCATTTCCATTTAATTATCTTTAAATA
The DNA here is from genome assembly GCA_013235015.1 of Araneus ventricosus. NCBI lineage: Eukaryota > Metazoa > Arthropoda > Arachnida > Araneae > Araneidae > Araneus > Araneus ventricosus. Next base: position 140,356 of record BGPR01000345.1, read on the forward strand.
GTGGGTATATTCTATAAAGCATTGGTAGTAAAGATTGGGCACGGATTTTGTTTTCATTATTAATGTTAGAGACAATATTAGAATATTTATAAATCATTTGTAAAACACGTGCCTTATTGATCGTAGGCTTTTAGATCTTGAAATTATAAGTAGGAATATGATAAGATTTCAAAAGACAAGATTGTAGAAAAGCCCCTATCATTTTAAATTAATTTTATTTCAGCCAATCCAATACATGAAATTAAATATTTTTGTTTCATTCATTATTAACGTTATGGAATACAAATTCAATGTTATTTGGATTGAACAAGGTAATATAATAATTAAAAAATGAGATAGCGTTAAAAATAGCCATTTTAATATAATGTAGATTAATTTTTGAAAATTATCATCTTTATACATTTCTTAAAATTCCTGATTCAAAATGAAAAATCTGCTCATTCAAAAAATTGATACTTGGAAAAATTGTTTTAAATTAATTTGATTTAATTTTCATACCGACTCTTTACGTAATCGATATCTCTATCTGCAGATAAAGAATGACCCGTCGGTGGGGAATCGGAAATAAATATAAAAACCAGGTACTCACTTTAAAATAAACATATTCAGTTAAAAGTTACAATATTCAATTTTCGTTCTTTCAACCTTCTTCAAACTGATGTTTATATATCCAAATTTGAAATACTTTTTTGTAGTTTTTGCCCATTATCTCTTCAAGCGTGCAATTATTTTGAACTTGAAACTTTAATGCCTGAAACGCAAACTTGAGAAAAGGGTAAACTGAAATTTTTGACAAGAAATTGAATCTTTTTAATCTGAAAATTAATTTATTAATTTACCGATTAATTGTTTTGAAAAATTCACATATATATATATATATATATATATATTTCGCAGAAGGTTGGTGCCGCAAATCAAGATTAATGCGACAAAATATCGATTTCCAAGATTGATTGGCATTTGATTGTTGGAATTCCAATTCTGGCTTGTCTTTTGCGTAGTAGTAATAGTATATAATCTAACTGTCTTTTGTATTTCATTTGTATGATTATTGATATGGTAACAATATTTTAATTTTTAGATTAATATATGTATATATTGAAAATGTGACACGTGTTTTGATTGTGTGAAATTTTTAACTATATATATAGTTTTATTTTCGACTTGAAATGTATATATTATTAAGCATTATAATATTTTAAAGCTTGTAAAGGCTAACCATCATGAAATTATGTAATTTAAAAAATGTATTTGATTTTATTTGCAAACAAATGTAGTTTCAACTCTCATGATTAGAAAATTTATAATCAACAACCCTGGTGTTTTTTTTTAAATTTTCAAACGATTTCATAATAAGTCGATGTGTTGAATAATATCAAACATTGAATTATTTATATTTATGTAGTCCCACGTTCGTGAATAAAAGTTTAGATTCAAATAAAAATAGTTTACACATAATATCGTCTAGGATAACAACTCAATAATTTTTGTCTTGTAAGTGAGATCAAACGAATTGTTGTTTCTGGACAGTGAAATCACATGTTATATTAAACTGGTGAAACTCATTTTCAAAATAATAAGAATTTTATTTCAAGATTTTTACAATAAAAAACTAAGAATTTCATTTCAAGATATTTACTGGAAAATACTAAGAATTTTATTTAAAAAGTTATGCAGGAAAATACTAAAAATGCATTTCTATGATTATAACCATTCGGACAAAAATAAATCACAAAGTGAACTTTAAAAAAATCCTAATCATCACAAAATTTCAAATGAAATGATGATTTTTTTCACAATGCTTGAACTACTTAACATGAAGACAATCGAAATAAATACCCATTTTAGTATTATTATTTTATAATAAATAACCTTATTATAATTATTTTATTATTATCCTGGAGGATATAAAGTATTAGCTGTACAGACGTTTGAAGTGAAATATTGGTAATAACTATAATAATGCGTAATTATGAGATAGAGAACACTCGTATATAAAATTACGCCCATTTTTTGAATGCAGGATCATTCATTCGCATTTTAAATTCTCGACCGTCTTATCTCTCTCCTTTATTGGGGGCGAATAGATTTGAAATTCATCCCTTCATTAATATGCATTATGCCGCCGCATCCAACAGAATTTGAAACTTCTAGGGATTAATTGCGGAACTAAACGCTTCAGCTATCGTTGCAGCACGAAATGGGTTTTGAACGATCCCCTAAGCCTTGGCAGCGTTCAACTCGGATTTCGCATGTAACTAACGTCCCGAAAGTGATGAGACGACGACCGCAGGCTGTCGTTAATGAAATTATAAGCCACAACTGGAATGCTGCACCTTAACGTCTATCATCGTTTTGAACAATTTGACGCCTAGCATATGTTGTCCTCGTCTTATAACTTGGAGTTCTGCAATAATGCATCTTTGTTGGGAATAATATCGAATAAATAACTAAATATTCTTGGGGTAATATTTTACTGTTTACAGTTGGTTTCGCACTAGACTGGAATAGTCTCTAAAGTGAGTATTCGAACGCCTTACCTTATGGCACTTATCTTAGTGTAAATTTGAATCGTGCATTGTAATTAAGTAAATGAACAAGCTAAGTGAGGAGAATCATCAAAATATAACTGATATAACTGCTGTTGACGTCCACAACGTTAAAACTGGGATATCCATCTATGCTGTACCTAATAATATATTACTTATAAATTTTACAATACTCAAGTATTAAATATCTGCTTAACAACAATAGGCATTAATTAAATTTACGTAAAATCAGAAGAAAAAATACCTGCAGATATTATGAAAGATTTGATAATAATTTTTGAGAACTATTTTAAAGACTAGTATTCTAATAAAGAGAATATTTCAAATACACAAGGCTAAAACTTGAGGGATTAATTTGAATACTTTTTGATACGTTATTGTTGAATTACTTACATTTCTAAAGAAAGAGGGAGTTGAATAATTTTTATAGAAAAATAAAGCTTGGAAATGGGATAACAAATAATTTTTTCACGGTTTCAATTCAAGTTTTAAATTCAAAAGTTTATTTCGAAGGAATGAAGTAAAAAAAAGAAGAGGAACATTCGCAAGTAACTAGTATTGCACCTAAATATATAAAGAGGATTAACTATGAAATCACTCAATTCGAAATATTTATTAATATCACATAAGCAAGTTTCACATTTACAATCAAAGTTCAGGATTTTAGCAATATTTTGAAACATCATTCGCAAATTTCATGATAACATGTTTTATACAAAATGAATTTCTTTTCTAAAGACACTCTTGCGGTTTTTACTTTGCCATTTATTTCCGTAGTAAAATATGAGAATTTTTTTCAGAAAAGGCTCTTATGGGAAATGTCTCTATCTTAACTTAAAGCAAATTTTTTATAGAAAAAAGAAATTTCTTCTTTTAATGGCATTTTGACGTTTTCAACTCCTCTTATGTGCGTTTTTTCTACCTGCCTGATAAAAAGTTTTCCACAAGAAGTATTTCGTATCTAAACTGATATTATTCAACTCCTGCCCTTCCGTGGATTGTGAAAGTATAAATATCTAGGTACAGGGAGAAGAAGGGGCACGAAAATTGAGAAGGCACGAAGCGATATTTTCCGAATTTCGAGTCTTCTTGTTACTTTTTTCTTTTTGTAAAAAAATAATTCATTTATAAGAAATTCTTATTATTATTATTATTTTGATGAGCGCATATTGTTTATTGTGTCCCCGTATCCCTCAATTAACCCTTATTTATTGCTAATTTTTTACTGCTTTCTGATTAATGCGGAAAAATCCCCCCCCCCACTCCTATTAGTAAATTTAATATACATTTTCTCCTTACGAATGTCTTTGCCGGTTGCTGATAGATTTTTACAATGTAAGTACCATATATTACATGAAATTTACATGATAAATACATAATATTATATATATATATATATATATATATATGTAATAATCTCACTTAATTTTATTTCAAATTCTAATATTATACATTTTAAAGTCTTAATGTATTCCAAAATCACTTTTCTTAAACTTCAGTTTCGTTTTATTTAGCGCGTTGGAGGTATATTAAATATCTCGTTTTGGCATATTTATTACTAAAAGAATATTTTAATCGCTTTCACTCTTCCACAGAAAATAATGACGGCATCTTCTTGCCGCGAAACTTTTCCCTACAACGCTTACGTAATATACTAAAAATAGGTATTATTCCCTTCACTTTGATCACGTGACTATCTGTTAAATCCCTACCTGAGAAAATGCAGGATTTCTGTGCTCTTTTTGGCTTGAAAACTTCAACTAAAATATAGGTACATTCCGTCACTCTCCCATAATAAAATGAAAATTACTTAATAACTCCGCCTGTTTTTTTTATTTAACGATTACAACAACGAAAACATTTCATATATATATAATGTCATGAAAATCAATCAATGTTGAAAAGAAATGGAAAGACTGTGGTTTATCGGTAAAAGCGTATAGATGATCATCGGGGTAAATAAGTGAAATCTATACGAACCTCTATAAAATTAGAGAAATCATAATGTTTCTGCGAACAGTGCCTAGCATACAGCTAAAAACTCTGTCCTTCAACCCGAACATTATGACAGACCAAGAATTCGAATGAAATACCAAATATTAGAAACAAATTTACGAACGTAAGACTGAGGAATGCAGCCAACGGGAGACACGAGAAAGAAATGAACTGAACGCGTCAAGCAGGGTCCGGATGTTTACGAAATATCAAGTTACTTTCTTTTGCGCCAAACTTCTAAGGCTGGGGGGAGTTCCTATTAAGATCAAGACACCGAAAGAAACAAGATGAAACCATCTACGTTGAGAAAACGATGAAGATTAAAGATGTGATGATAAAAAGAGGAAAATGATAACAAAAGAGTGTATTTGATATTAAGGTGGAGACGGTAAGCGTTAAATAATATATGAATTTGAATTCCATTAATAAACGACTGAAAGATGCGTTTTCGAGTCAATCACAATAGACCTGTCTGGCTTGAGAGACCCTACCACAGTATTAGAACTGCGCCAGCATAGCTCTAATATGCAATCCTTTACTTACATCTTAAAGTCATTAATTAAAGGTTCGTAGAAGGAGGTAGGAATTTTATTATTATTAAGGCTATTTGTAAGGTGCTGAATTTGTTTCTTCATTGAATTTTTATCGCTGCATTTTTGTTAATTCTTATGAGTTGATTAATGATAGTGTTTTTGTAAATTTTAGAACATATATTTGATTCCAAAAATATATCTATTGACATTGGATTTTGAATTCGTTTCTTTTGTCATAAATATCTATTTTTAAAGTATTTTGGCAATCAATAATTAAGTCCAGAAAAATAATTGGTTCTTGATAGCTATTGGTTTGGATTAATGTAAGTTCATTTGGATACAGGTTATTATTTGTTGTATTGATTGATTTTCATGACAATGATATTTTCCACAAATCTTCTTGAATTGTAGCATTATTGCGCATTCGTTGCGTTTGTGTTTTATATTATTTTATATTATCTTCCCCTTTTGTTTATTTTCTCCCTATAAGAACTCTCGGCGTTTTCATTCGGAGATTTTTTTATTGACATTTTGTGAATTATGAATGTTTATGTTGATTATGTTGCTTTTACAATACTGTTATAATTGTTTCTTATTTGTTTTATATATATATAAATAAAGTTTTGTTGAGGAGTAACTATATGGAGTTTTATGCTATAGAAGAAAGTAATATTTAGTAATAAAAACAGTATTTTAATGTTTACCACATTTTTTTTAATACAAAATGTTTTGATGAAAAATATTGTATCTGAAACTGATTATTTACCAGTAGAGGTTTATAGTGAAATTTCGCAACTTGAAAATTATGTTAATATTAGTCAAAGTATTTTAAAGGTCCTGACCGTAATATTGAAGACAAAGAATGTTCTTTTCTTTCTTGAGTTTAGTGATTTCGAAGCATTATATAAGCACAATGTCATCAATCTCCTAAAACTCGGCTGGAGTATAAAATTCTGATACATTTATTGTTAACTGGACGGTTTAAAATCAGCGAGATGTGGTCCAAAATTATTTGTGAAAAAATCTCCTTTTAAAATTATTATCACAATTGAAATGTTACTTCAAAGACGCACATACCAACAAAAAGGAAAAGTGGTGAAAGATAGATTCATTGTGCCAATCCAAAATGTATGAAAATGTAGATGAAATTATTTGAACCAGGCCCCATTTCGTGGGACTATGCTGTGTTTTCAAGTAGCATTCATTCACACGGAAGCATTAAATCATTGCATATATAATCGGATGAAAACAAAAAAAAATATTTTTCTTTCACTGCAAAATTATTTTATTGTTTCAAAAGAAGCTGAGGTTATTTTCTTTGAAGAAACCTACTTCGACCAAAAAATGCAGTATCAAATTTTTTCAATCAGAATTATTTATTTACCTAAATGTAACAATAACACAATCAAACAATTTTATTAATTTTTTCACGTTTAATCACCTATCATTAAAGAAAATCAAGAAATATTAAAATTTTGTATTGAAGATATATAATTGAAAGATCTGTTGCAGAAAATAGACATCGTACTTTCTTTTTCTTATGAATGAAAAAAAATGAACAGAATGGGAATCGATCTTATTTCGTCGATATCTTATCAAATATACATACTAACTATCGATTACAAGAACTGTTCTTTTACAAAACTACACTATTTTGAAACGATAGCTACAGTAAAGTATCATTTTGTAAGGGATTATTTTAAGTAGGGGATTTATTTAAGAGGGGCATCGTATTACTTTAAGTAGTAGATTGATTAATTTTATCGCTCAGTTGCCAATGATGAATGGGCTTCTTCTTATATGAGTTGACCTATGAAAAATGGGATAAGACCACCATATTAAATCAGGGGAAGCTTAAACTTCCTTACACTGATGTGGAATACATTCCTTGAAAGCAGACTATTGGTTCAAACGTCGTTCTCGTCAATTCACAACGACTTGGAATTTCGGGGATCACACAAATATCCAAGAGTATAGCTTCAAAATCGGAATTTAATCTGACTGATCAGTTTTCTGGAATCATACCAACCAACATATACATGTAAAATAATATCTTGAATCATTGCCATCCGAAATCTTTCGGAAGCCCATATAAAGATGATACATATAAATTACTTGAAAATATATAATATTTGCATTTAACAAATATTTCATTTTGGAATATTCCACCTTATAACGAAGAATAAGGCTTTGTAATTTAATTTAGCACTATATTGGAAAAGCTGATAAGTAATTAGAACTTTTATTAACTGTGCGAGATGATTCTAAAATTATGGGTCAAACTTTAAAAGTTGATCAAGCGTGCAGACACTGGTCATTTTTAAAACAGAACATGGATTTACAAGACAGAGGGGGTTCTTAGACAATGAATTGGGTAAAAGAGACGGATACACCAGATAAATATACAATACAGGTATGATTAAATACAAATTGACAAAAGTAGAACTCAGTTGTATTTCTAGCATGATAAGCATGTCGTACGCAGTATGACATATATTATTATGGAAGGTAGAATACAATTAAAGAAATAATGTTTGGAGTACTTGAAGTCCGGAGAAAACACTCTCGCATTCAAATACTGTGTTGTGCTATTATAAATTGGTATTCAATTCAGCTTAAATTGTACACTTTATCTGGTGCATCTTTTTCTTTTATTTATTTCGCTGGAAAAGGGACCCCCTTGGTGGTCTCCCTTTGCTTTTTCGATCCGATTCTCTATTATAGAAATGAATTATTTTTGTTTCCTTATCTACCCTTAAAGCCTGCCCCATAACTTCAGAAGCACCTTGTTGTCTGTTCCATAACTTCAGTAACATCCTGTTTATGTTGAATGCATCCTGAATAGTTGAATCTCAGATGGGGAATACTCCAATGGCTGGGCGTACCTCCTGCAAGATGGATTGGATAGAGACCGGTGATGACCAATAGCACTTCACCTTCATATTCCTTGTGATGTAGGGACAACTGTCTGTCCATCCAACTGCTTCAGCAGCCTTAATGGTTGTAAACAAAGGTACATGGGGAGACGTTCTGTAAGCTGATCCTAGGTACTTTGACCTTAAGAGCTTATTATTTGTTTAGTGTGAATGCTTTTGCCAATTCCTTTATTTATTGTTATTCAGAATAAATTATCTTTTGTTCATCATATGCATTCATTGACAATATTTTCCTGTCATTACATAGATTATAAATCATGTGTAGTTTTTAAAATATATTTTTGGCTTTAATCCTTTTTATCTCTTTACAAATATTATATATATATACAAAAAATGATCACATAGATCAAAGATTTATAAATGAATAAGAAAACAAAAATTCATAACCGATTCAAAGAAAAACAAATTAAAAATAGAGGAGGAAACAGTTACAATATGGTAAACAAAATTAGAAAAGGAAAATCCTTCAACTAACCCGGTGAATGCGCGCAATACAGCAGTACATCCTATCAATGAGAAATATTAACAAAAAATATACAAAACTATTTTCGAAAAAGAGAGAACAATTAAATAACTAACAGAACGCTGACGTATAGGATGTGTTTTCAACAGGAAAATACCATACGAGCGTTTTTTTTTTTCGGTGTTTCCTACACAAACTTAAGCCATAGTGCTGAAAAAAGTTTGCTTCCCTGGAACACCAAAAGAATCAAAGAAAAAAATCACATGTATGTGACGGAAAAACAATACAAACAGTGTCAGAAAAACCAGAAATTGAAAACCAATCACACATTTGAAGCAAAAATACAAAAAAAATTCTCAAAACTCACCCAAAAAGACACACGTGGGATCTTGATACAAGCACGTTCAAAAGTGCTGAAGCAATACTTTTGAAGGTTAAAGGTCAAACATAGCTTCGCGAGACACAGTTATTACTTACTGTACCGGATAACTGTTAGTTTTATTTATCTCGTGCAATGTGCCCAATTTAAATTAATTTACGAATAATTATTATTATAGAACTTATAATAATTATAAAAATAAATTTATTGTCTGAAAAAATTGTTAGACAATGGAAGATAGCTGAAATAATCTCATTAAAGGAAATAACAAATATATAAATAGTTATTATAAAACGCTTATTTCAGGGTTCATGTGAGACCTTGTGGGCTTGGATGGCCCTTCTGTAGTTAAATACAACGCCAAAATCGCTCTCATAAGCATTTCTCTACTTGCACTTTGAAGAAAAAGAATAAAGGTAAATAAAGAAGCTTGGGAATTTTATTAGAATCGAGATTATTTTTAAAAAGTTCTGTTCGTTTTCTTCTTGATTCTGAATTGTTATAAATGCTTCTGATCCTAAGTAATTGATTTACTATTGTGTTTTTATAAATTTTATTTGAGATGTTTTAATTCCAAAAGTTGGATATCTTAACATTAAATTTAAGTGCGTTTCTTTTTTTTGTATATGCTTAATTTTAATTAGTTTTGACAATCAATATCTAAATCAAGAAATATAGCTTCCATATTATATTCACTAGTTTTTGTTAATTCCCAGCATGCATTAAAAGAGGTTTTAATACAATATTAGTACGATTTAAAAAACTTATTGAACTGCACAAAAGCATTTTGGCTAGACATAATGAATCATTGCGTTTTCGATAAATTTTTCTCAAATGGCGAAAATATTTTCCTTCAAATTAAAGGAATTCCGTTGTGATCTAGTTTTTCTTCTTTAATTGCCAATATATTTCTACATTATTAGAAAAAATTCTTTTCTAAGGTTAAAATCACCTTTTAGATAGTTGATGATATCATAATTTTTAATTTTAAAGGTTTTTCTATAATTTGTGGGAGAAATTATCCCGAGAAGCTAAAATTAACAAAGACGAAAAAATTATTTAATACATATTATCTAAAATAAAATTGCATTTAAGGATTTATGCATTTAGTTTTTTTTATTTTTTCATATAAGATTTCAGTAAGAACTTATTTTGTTGACTAATATAGGTTAAATCGAGTCATGAAATTAATGACCAGAAGCAGGCTTCTAATGCAATAAATTTATACAACATTTTTGCGTTATCATTTATGTTTGCAAAATTCACTGTTTAAAGCGGAAGGATTAAATTGAATTTATTGCTTCAATTGAAAGGATTGCGCAGTTAAATTTAAAAACAAAAAGCATCATACAAACCTGTAACGGGAGCATCAGGTGTGACATTAATTTCCCAAGACATTTTAATAGTTTTCGACGTAGTGTAGTATGATTTAATAGCAGGCGTACCAGGACTATCTAAGAAAGTAAAGCAAAATAAATATGTCGTTAAGTAAACTGCACGTAGAAATACTAAGAACAAGTTAAAGTGTTAAAAATTTTTCATTGTAACTCATAAAATGACATAGAATAAGATATCAAGAGAATAATAAGATAATATATTTTATGTTAAATAAAGCACCGTGAAATTGTTTCTGAAAGTGCAAAAATAAAAAAAATGTGAATTATATTTTAATAGAGATGCTCAATATTTCAATAGGAATAACTTTTTTCATGCTTGAACAGAAAGGTGTGTTCAAAATATAATAATATTTTATTGACATAATATTACTATTATTGCTATTTTTCTGAACGTTTGTACCTTATTATCGTTTTTATATAAATATTATCCAAATATCAAAATAATTCATAAACAAATGAAATGGCGCTAACAAACCAGTTTATATAATATTTCCTTTAACAAAATGTATTAATTAAGGGTCTTATATTGAGAAATATTACTTATTTAAACTATCATCATATATATATTTATTGAAATCGCTTGTCTAATAGGAATGGATACATTTAAACAATAAAAAATGTGGACTCATGAAAGAAGTTTCCTATGATACTAGAAAACTAGCTGAAACGCAAAGATTCTAATTACATATTTATCATTTTTCACTTAATATAAAGGATATCTTGTATGATTCTGAATCATTTACATAAAATTTCCGGCTGATAATATTCAGTTGCATTAGCAGCAGAAACAGCAGAAGAAACCTAAAGAAATTTCTTTATAATTTATGCTTCTGTTTCAAATTAGGCATCCATGTTTCAGAGAAAATAAGTACAAGCTCTTCGCTATTATGGATGAATTAGTTGCTATGAAAGTTAAAGGGATATATACATTCTTATATATATCTTAACTAAAAAAGTTTCAATCAAGACATAATAAGTTCTTTTGCTCAAGACTCCACACTCTTAACATTTAAATAAACCGCACTTGTATGATAACACAGTATTTAAAGAACCACAGTAGTACAATGACTAAGTTTCGAGAACGATGCAAAATAAGATTATTAAGGCACGTATACTATACACGGAAAATAGGCGTTTATCACACATAAACGTTTATATTTGCTTATGTCATTATTTAGGTTCAAATTATAGTTTACTTAATTTCTCTTTATGTCGTATACTGGAGAAAATAAGGGTTTTAGGAGGGCATCGTGACGGATTAACAACAGGTACATTCCCTCGCAAAAATAATTGTCATTGCAATAATGAATGCATTTCACAGGCATAAAATATAAACCTGAATAATAATTAACATAATTAGCAATAATGACATTCCAATTAAAGAGTGCCTACACATGCCACCTTTCATGTGAGTTAAACTATACCTAAATGATCCCCCATTTCATATTCATTTTCATATTATATTAACACATTGAAGGAACATTTTTATTTCTGTTATTTTTAATATCTTTTCTTCTCATCTGTTTAGTTATTTTTCACGTTTATAAATATGCATATTTTTCGAGCAATGGAAGATCCGTCTTAATGCATCTGTCATGGATTTCTTGAGAACTGTTGTTTTTTAGGTGCATGAATCTTGGATAAGTATTTCATTACCTCCGGCAATAAAACCGTCTTATCGTGTGATTCTAGGATATCTTGACAAAAGACGACTCTGATTTGCTAAATGAAGCATATACCTGGATTTATTTCATAGTTCTTTAGTTTTTACGAAAGCATATGATGTTCCGCTTTAAAGTTATGCATTTCTGAAATCCATACGAGGAAAATATTGAAATGAAAAATATATCCTAAACGTATAATACTCCTAATTGTTATTAGCAACAAAAAATATTTTTATCTTATAATAGACAATGATAATAAATTATCTTCATTCTTCCTTTTCGAGACTCGGGTAATTTAATTAATATGGTTTCTCATAATAGATTAAATATAAGCAATTTTACAAATGAACTTGGCTGAAGCGTCATATTTTTCATTAATTTATTTCGGAGAGGTCTCACTATTTTCCTAATGCGCTCCTTCGGGATAAGAGTTTTCAAATATATTACCTTAATAGTACCGCCGTTTCCTATTTCAGTGTTTGAAATACGCACGCAAACACGGTTTCCGCAGTTCTTTTATTTCTAAATGCCATTATAGCTGGGAATGGTATCTTTCGAAAGCCGTAAAAGCATTTCCGTTATATACGTATACTGACATAATAAAAACTGATATTTTAGAGTTAAAGGAATTGCTAGAAGAGTTGGAAATACTTCATGTATACTAATAATTCAAGAAATGCTTCGTATAATACCACTAGATAGCAGATTGAAGCAGGGGAAAAGAATAAAAATAATTTTGCAAAACCCCACTATTATAAATATTTTGAATAGAAGCTGCAATTGCTAAAATTAAAACTTGTTATGTTTCCCTGCTTTGAAATTCTGAAATATATCGGTTTCTAAATAATTTTAATTACTAGTTAATTATATGGGAAATATGTCCGTCAATATTAGCTTTAAAACAATCGGCAAACAATAGAAGTATAATTTATCAATTAAGAATCAGAAAGTTTTGGGCCAGACTTAAGCTGTTTTAATGTTATAGAAATTATTAAAAAAATGTAAACTTAGAGTATATGTTAAAAGGAGCAGAAAAGAATTTTAATTTTGATGAGCATTTTATTGCAACCGGAATATTAATCACTCACCAAAATGGTATAATCAGGAAATGTTTTATAAAGAGGGTAACATTTTACATCACAGGCAAACTATATTAGCAAACTATTATTGCCTATATACTTAGCATTTTAACAATAAGTGGAGATAATTGAGAACAAAAGAGATCTAATACACAACCTTTTAGAAATAAGCCCATTTTCTGTGGTCTTTAATTGCACTTATCCTTCAACCAGATACTCAAATTGGTCATGATGAACTCTTGTATCCAGTTTACTAGTTTAATTTCCATATATTGGAGTTTATTATTACTCTTGCCGCTATTGGTGAACATTTTGCTATCCAGTATGGTTGGCTTTATCTCGTCTCAGTCGTGAAAATGGTCCTAAGTCATATGTTAAAAATAACTAAAAATCTAGCTGTCCAAATTTTTTTTTGTATTTAGAAGTTTATTTAATCCCGATGCTGCTCCGACATAATCAAATATGACCTTATTTTTTTTCAAAATTTATTATGCCGATTCGAATCGGGTCAGTTTCATATTCACTGTTACCATGCTTTTGGAGGGTATTAAGAATAATAAAGAAAACTAAGAAACATCAATTTTTCGGATTTGATTCGCATTAGAAAATTGCTAATTTCTAATATTTTCGTCAAGGCAAAAATAATTAGTGATTCATGTAATAAATTGCTTTTTACTTTCCTTCTTGTCCGGATCCAAGCCGACACACAACAAAAAGCATAAGAACTTATACAAGGCCAGTATAGATATCCAATTTGTAATGCATTTCTTCTTGTTCACGCCTAAGATGTCACTTTACTACATCTTGGAATTAAAAATAGTAACTAATTTCAAAAAATTAAATTAATCTAAAAGGGAATTATTTGCAATTAATAATAATTTTGAGAAAGAATAATATCAGAAAAAGAAAGACGAATAATCATCATTTACGATCACTCAATTTTATGAAAAATGTTTTAAATCCCAATTTGTATTAAATTGTTTGAATTAACAAATATTGCCCTATTTTAAAATCAGCATCAAAACATGTGTAAAATATGAAACAAAATTAACCTTTGTTATAATTATGAAATTCAAATGTTTAAATTATTTGGATTTCTTACCGAGTATGCGGAAATTTAAAATGAAAGTCAAAACAGCTGTGGGATTAATACCGAAAGACAGTACAACCAATTTTTTTCATCTAAATTTTCACTAATGATTCAAACGTCAAGTGTGATTCAAATTTTGATGTTAAACTTAAACATATTGGCTCAATATACATTTAAAATTTACCAAAATAAAAACAAATTCATTCGTACTTACTTAAATACAACCTCCGTCATCAGCCGTTCGAATAATTTTGAACATCTAAAATGCATTCCTTAAAACAATAAACTTTTCTAGATGAAGTGATATTTCATAAAATAGCTAAAACTTTCAGACATTTATGGAGGATGAAATAAGGTATAAGAAAACCAAAACAAAATAGCAAATAATCAAGTTTTTAAAACTTTATGAAAGAAAGATGAAATTTTAACAGTCCTTTTTAATAATTATGAACAGCACTGTTGTATGTGTGTTGCTTATGGATAACAAACGGAAGAAAATTAATTTTCAATATTTTCTATTATGTAATTGTTTTTATCCTTTCTGGAACCCCCCCCCATACTTCAAATTTTTAAGTATAAACTTTTTTCCACTTTTCTGACAATAAATGGTAAATCCTGACTGCTTAACGAGGACTTTTAATTTTTTTCATAAAGTTTAGAATCAAATTTTTCTGAATGGCAAGGTATATCAATGCATTCTTTTATAAGAATTATTAACAACAGTGATTCTTCGTTCTTTCATCATCTATTCAATATGTACCCAAATAACCGAAAAGGTAAAGTAATGTCGCTTCCTGAGATTATACTTCTTGAAAATATATTGAATAAACTTACCAAATTCTAAAGTTCTCACTTCGATTTCTTCGGAAGGAGGTCCTGCCCCGCGGCTGTTAAATGGTTGGACAACGACAGTATATTCTGTGAATCGGTTCAGGTTTCGGATTTCGAAGCGTTGAATGAGTTCTTCTGTTAACACCACGGATTTGAAAGTATATGGCTCCAGGCTACCTTTGGACTTGATTCCAACGTAAAAGCCATCAACACTGCTAGTAGCGTCGCTTCGTATGGGTCTCTGAAATAGTGAAGAGAAGATAATAAATTTCTGTTTGTATAAATATTAGTCTGGAATAAAACTGTCTGCTTAAATGAAGTAGCATTATGGGTTTGGGAGACTTTATAATGATTTGTTTGAAAATCTATGAAGTTTAATAAAAAGAAAAGAATATTTTTAACAGATAGTAAAAGAGAAGAAAGTTCAATTTTATTTTACAAGTTAATCAGTTTAACAACCACTATGTTTCTTTGAATAAAGTTGTTTCTTGGTTAATGATTTAATTTAAAGAAAAACAAAGTGTAATTAATAGCGTCTAAAAAGACATTCTGACAAAGTCAAGAAGGTTACATTTTATTTTCGGCTGCTGTTTAAATGTTGATATCTATGACGACAGGAATTCCCGAACATTCTATGCCTGTGACTGGAATCTGTATTATCGTTCTTGCGCTTTGATTATAACATGTTGATGCAGTTTCAGGGAAAAAAAGTATTGTTAAATATTAATATGCCCTTTCCAGATTGACATTTCCAAGATAAACATGATTGGTAAATATTTACTGTTTTCAAATACAAACAATAATTATTTCAATCTGGTACATTTTCTGTTTCATTCTTTGAAGCTTGAAATTTAGAACTTTGAACACTGCGTTAAGTATTAGATATTTTTTCCTGGGTTATATTATGTTAGCAATCTATAATTAAAATAAGTCATATACAGACAGGATAATTGCCTGTATTAAGCTTTAAAAGCAGCATATAAATATCAATGAAAGTTAGTCTTAAATAAAAGTGATAAAAAATTCCGCAAACTGAAAAATCGAACGCATGCAACGCAATTTCTTTTTAAT
Source organism: Araneus ventricosus (assembly GCA_013235015.1). Classification (NCBI taxonomy): domain Eukaryota; kingdom Metazoa; phylum Arthropoda; class Arachnida; order Araneae; family Araneidae; genus Araneus; species Araneus ventricosus. Next base: position 156,343 of record BGPR01000345.1, read on the forward strand.
GAAAATGATTTCTTAATATTCAAAAAAGCATTCCAAATGAGCAAAAAGACGAGGAAATTCAATTAGAAGAAAACTGCAGAAAAAGAGTTAAGAATCCATCTAAGCAGACGGTGCCAAGGGTCACCTGCTCGGCGTGGGTACAGAAAAACATCGGAACTTTTTCTGTAAGCGGCTTGACTTTCGTCAAAGGAAGCCTCTTGTAACCCGAAATATGTCAAGAAAAGAGAAAGACAAATCAAGGAATGATCACAAAAATTTTTTTAAACATCAAAACAAGAATGCCAATGAGATTTATTTTCAAAATGATTTAAAGAATAAAATCATTATCCATCGAGCATAAAAATGCCGTCATAAAAACTAAAACATTAATAAAAAAAGTATTCGACTTACCGTAAGCGAGCAGAGAACAAAAATGGCCTACAAATACTAAAACAGTATTATTTCCCCGCTCAAGAATTCTAAGAAATTCGCCCAACCCTACCAGAAAGGTAAAAAATCCGAGATTCCTGTGACATCTATAAATCGAAAAGGAAAAGGGGAAAAAGAACAGAGAGATACTCAAAGCGAAGAGAACAAATTACCATTTAAAATCCAAACAAACTTCAAAAGAAAATCCTTTTATGCCGCTATAATTAAAAGGAAAAATGTAAGTATAAAGATTTTTTAGAAAATTATTAGGAGCCATTAAATAATTTTTAATCATGTTCCTGAAGGTTTTCGAATCTAAAATTATTATTTACAATCCAAACAACCTTCAAAAATTAATCCTTCAATGCCACGATTATTAAAAGAAAAATTGCTATTATAGAGATTTTTTAGGAAATTATCTGTAGCCACTAAATATTCATTCTTATTGCAAATTTTTTAATTTTTCTGATCATTAAAATTTTATCTTGATCTTATAATACATATACTTTATTATTTTGAAACGACATGATATGCATTCGCGAAAATATAATATTTTCTCTGCTCTGCAAGTGTAGTATAAAAATAAGATTAATATAAACTCAGAAAAATGATTTTCAGAAAATTTTTTGCTAATTTGTAAAATTCAATTATAATTTTTGAATGTAGCAATCTTTTTCAGTTTTTAGTGTATACATCCAGAATGGAAGCAAATGGAATCTTCTATGAATAGAACATGCCATATATAATCGTATTTCTCAAATTTTGTCTGTCCATGGGAAATAATTCTATCATTGTTCTTTTTATTTTCTATTCTTGCTTAAAATAATATGTCGCATTATCAAACTTAACAACACCATGATCTTCCTTACCTGCCATGTGACATTAACAGAACGAGAAGAAAGCGGGATGGCTTTCACTGAAACAGGAGGTTCTCGTGGCGCTGAAAATATATTTTAAATAAATTATATCATAAGGTTTGCCAGAATATTTGGAGATGTTAAAGTAAATGCGAAATACTTTTTTTTCTAATTACCTGTTTTACTCGGACTAATTTTTTATATCAAATAACAGCGTAAAAATTATAAAATTGAAGTTGTCCCTTCCTTCTGGAGTTTTTCTTGTTCGACAATGCTCTATTAAATTTGTAAGTAGTATATTGTTAATAATTTAATAGTTTTATTTGAAATTATCTTATCTACGATGGAATAATAAACATAAGGCTTTCAAGGCAAACAAAGCATTTTGTTTATTTTTTGACAAAACTTAATATACAGGATGCCAACTTAAATAAGGGCCACTCCACCTTATCTTCAAAACGACGGCAGTTAAAATTATGAAAGTGGTGTCTAGTAAAAGGGCTACGCGATGAGACTGTTTATAGCGCCACCTGGTAGAAAACTCAGGAGTTAGAATTATTATCTCGAAGATGGTTCAATATAGAGGAAAGAAGTCTGCTACAAAGTTTTAGAACATTATTGATTGTTTACGAAAAGACACATTGGGGACATTAATACGAAGAACAGAAAACTTAAAATGCACATTTCGTTTTTTGGCGATTTCCAACACTGTTACGAGACGAAACGTGTTGAGAAGAGAAAAAACAACTCACAAGATAGCCTTATTTTCGGTGTAGAAACTGCTCTCAGTCAATTACATTACAGATTTGTACCCCTTTTTTTAATGTCACGCTTAGCATATCAGATGGCAGGCTGGCAAGCAATAGTAATACGTCATCAAAGGTACTGCAATTTTGTTGTATAAACCTTCTGTTTAACATATGCCACAGAAAAAAAAGTATATTAGGGTTATTTTGGTCTAAAAGATAGCATTTTCTATTAGTATCCATGTTTTGCGACGTCACACTTTAAACAACTGTAAGTTTTAAGGGTTCTGTTTTTCGTGTCTCCAAGGTGTCTTTTTGTACTAAATCGGTATAATGCTCTACAACTTTGCAATTAACTTTCTTCCTCTATCTTGTACCAGCTTTGAGATAGGAACGTCTCCGCAGTATCCCACCAGGTGGCACTGTAAATTGTCTCACCGCGTAGCGCATAGCCATTTTATTATACCTAAACATCACTTTTATGACAATACCTACCTTAGTTTTTAAGTTAAGGGAGGGTAGCCCTTATTTCAGTAGGCGCCTTGTAAATCAAATTCTTGTGTCACTTATTCTGAAATAATAGTCTTCTACTGTATAAAAACTCATTTTAAAATGGAAGGCAAATAATTTAGATATTAGAGGCTTATTTTATTTAATGGAATCTGAATATTTTGAAGAATTGACCGATTTGCGTTTTTATAATTTTAATTACTTCTTCTGTGTATTGTCACATTAATTCACGTCAGAACGATGAAAATACAATAATTATGAAAGGAACCAAAATTACACCCCGCAAACGAATGTTTTATGAGAGATTCCAAAAGTAAACTCTCGCTATAAAAATATAGAAAAATCTCTATACCTACGTTCTTCCAATGTAGTAACAGCTACTTCAGCACCATACTGGCTATCTCCAAGTACGTTTTCGCATTTCACTCGGAAGAAATATCTCGTCTTCGGATCCAATCCTCGAATGATAATAGTCGTTTCATCTCCTGCGATGGGAATAGGACCACCAGTGGACTTGTCTGTCAAGAGATTAAAGGTTCTGGAAAGAACTATTTAAGACTTTCTATAGATTATTTTCAAAATCTTGCTATCAAAATGCTTTTATGAAAGAAAATAAATTCGATAAATGCTATACTCTTAAAAAATAACATGAACTTTATGAAATACTGTGCTATGCTATCATATGGTTTTATTTAAAAGAATAGCTTTAAATGTTCTGCTTTTAAAAATAGCATAGAAATACCCAGTAACGTCCTATTCCAATAAAACTTTGATGCATTGTAGGTTTACTGGATAATATAAATTCTATGCTATTTTTATTTCATATCTTTTGCATTCTGATTTTTCTTTTCTTTTCTTTTTTATTCATTGTCTTTTCGTCTATTTTTTATTAGCCAGATTTTTCTTTCGGTTTCATTTTTTCCTTGTTTGTCTTACATATTTTTGTTGATTATGTTTTTGATATGAATACTTCTGTAGTGGATTTTTTGTTGATCATACTTTTGATATAGATGTTTCCACTCCGTTTTATTTTTGTTGGTTATGATTTTGATGTGAATAGTTCTATTGTTTATGATACGTATATATACGATGTGTAAGTTCAAAAGAATGTACATATGTGCGGACGAAAATAAATCCATTCTTATAACTACCGCAGTTATATTTTTCTTCCTAAGAATCGCCCAATATTATGTTCAGAACTGTATACACCGAAACAATTCAAAGAGGAATTCATAAAGTATCGCTTATTTATTGAAAGAAGCTAATTAATCATTCTTTCATTATAGTTCTAATGATTTTGAAAAGCCACCACCAATTCAAGAATTACAGCATTAACCGATAGTTATCAATAGGGAGCACAATGCTGGTCTTTTTTTACAATGCTTCAAAGATTTTTTTGATTAAATACGTATAAAAGCCGATTTATAAGTACGTAGAGGTATAAAGTATTTATCAATATCGATAAAAACATAGAATACACAAGAAATTAAATAAATTTGTTTTGCTTACAACTTTGCAACTGCCCTTTAAAATATTGATTGTAAGGTTAAAACGAACTGGTGATTTTTTTCTAATGATTTTGGAGCACATGCTAGCTTTTCATAAAATATAGTTATCGAGACATGTAGATTAGTATGTTTTATTACGATACATTATGTGTATTATAGGTTTTTATTGTGTTTTTCAACAAAAGTTGTTATATTCATATTTTTGTAATGCAGTGAAACAACGTTTTGTGAACGTCTCGAATCCAACATCTCGAATCCCGAACACTCCAGCTTAAGAACAAATTTTCTGAATACATCGCTTCTGGAATAACGCACTGTATTTCCAGTACCTAAAAAGATAGTAGAAAATATCCTTCCTCTGTGATAGTAAACCGTCTAGGGGTAGACAAAGTTAATTTTATAAATTATATATTAATTATTTGAAATTGTTTAAAAGTTAAGACGATTCTCTTTCTTTAAAGGTCACGACTCAATCTGATGTATAGATTCGTACAAAAAGAAGGACAGAAAGAAAAGAACTTATATTACGGAAAAAAGAATATTAACTGTTTTTAAAAGTTAAATTTCGACATTGTATTTTTTTTATCTGCTTCTTTAAATTTCAGCGCTTTATTCAAAAATTCTTGCAATATTAAATTACTCAAATGAGTCTGTCTGATGTAATATATAAAGGAAAGTAGGAAAATAAATTGTTTCCAAACAATAATATTTCATTTTTTCTCTAAATATGACTTACTCCATAAATTCTCTTCTATAGAGGACAGGTAAAGATAAATTGATATTGCATATATTTAACCTCCTTAACGCGTTAACGCCCTAATAAATCAAAAACTTAAATTTCTATTAAATTATTTTCAGAACAAAACTTAGCATAACTGTGAAGTAAAATTATTTTTTTAATTTAATTTTTTCTTTTCTTTTTTAAAAATTTTTTTAGAAAAAATATAAAAAAAATTGGCAGAAAATAATTTTTAAAAATGTTTTCAATAAATATTGAATATATTTAAACTATAGTGAATTATCAAAGAACAAAGGTTACTTTCTAATTCCATGCATTACGTCAAAAATAAAACAAAGGAAAATCCATAAATTGGAAAATGACGTCATTTTGACTTCAAAGTCTACCTAACTGTTTATAAGCTCGTTGAAACTTTTTTGTAGTTTGGGAAATACCTATTAATTTGCTAGACAAAGCAAAAAGAAGCAATTGTATGAATTTTTCTTCGTCATGGAAGTGAAATGCAACTGTTCTATAATTAGAACGTTGGGTTTTAACGGTTGAATATAGTATTTATCTTTGCAGTTAAAGCCTTATTTTCTTGCATTTACTTCATGTTATTAATTTATGTTAAAATTCCTTTTCTAATTGTTTCAACAGCCAATCATTTAACGTCCAGGAACTAATTTAACTATTGCTTATTTATTTCTCCAAAGAAAATAGTTTCATTTTGCAAATTAATGTAGAGAGTCAACTTATCACTCTGTAAGAGTAAACATATTAAGATATAAGATACGGGATGAATAATGATCTAACATAAGGTATTATTTATTGTTACTGCATAAGTGTTCTGCAATAATAATTATCCTTCTAAAACCTACAAAAATTTGCTTTAAAAATAGAAATGGTATTAAATAGCTTCATATGAAATCATATTATTTTTTCTTACATAATGCATAATTGCTTATTCATAAACATTTTTCAAATTCCTCTGAACTAAAACACTTTCCGTCTATTCGAGAAGAATAATTTTGAGCAAAATAAAGAACGGATCCCCTTTTTAAAATTTTTCCTTCAAATTCATTAAACCATCCTAATTTGAATTATATTAAGTTTCTTTAAGAAAATGTTATCTGCGCCTTAGGGAAATCTATGCAACATCCAGCATCTCAAAAAATGTGAATTAATTTGAATTTTTATAATTCGTGTCGCAAAACAGTAAGTGAGGCAAAAATTAATTGAAATGAAGCTAAGCTTTATAGTATAATTGAAAGCTAATTATCCTACTTTTTTGGATAACAAATGAAGACCCATTTTGAAATAAACTATAAAACAGCTTGGTTGGCGATTTAATTAAATGATTATCAAACCAAACTAATTATTCTTTTGTGAGAATGTTGCTGATTGCAGCTTTTAGTTAATTATGCTGAATTATCTGAAGCTGGTAGTTTCACATTAATTTCTTTAAGGCAAGTCTCATTGTAAATTTTTGTAATCCATTTATAGGGTTGAGTATAGTAAAATAACAAATTTAAACCACATTGTTTATTGACCTTTGTCCCTATTGTATGTTGACCTTCATTTTAAAGCACATGCTGATTAAATTGTTTCAAATAGTTATGCTAATAAAATAACAAAACGTTTAATGCACTTTCTGAGACAGAAATGTTAGTTACTTTTTATTGTTATGTATACGCCAGAATAGACAAATATAAATGATATCTTGAAATTCTATCTGTAGTTTGATCTGTACTATTATTTCTTACTCTGTTATATCTCGATAACTGATTGCATTTAAGGAAAACAATCATTTACTCTAAGTTATAAACCTGATACTTTGTTTAATCAGAAAATATTTCAGTTTCTACTATTGTGACTGTTAATGAAATTATGTAATTACGATCTACGTTTTGCATTTGTCTGTGGTCTGCATTTTGTTCAAAACACCGTCTGCAAAATATTATCCTGAACTGATTTCCATTTTGAGCTAAAAGAAATTCACAGTTTCTGTTTAAAATAAATTTGTAACATTTCAGAAATTCCATATTTCTATTACATGTATTTAACATGTGAAATTTGTTTGTTTTTACATAATGCCAAGTTAGTAAGTAAAGTTATATGTTATGATTTGAAATTCTTCGTCTATAATGAACAATTTAAACTTGTTCTAATATACTGGAATTTTTCACGCATTAATTCCCTTTTAAAGATATTTCAAACACCATGAAATAAAATTAATACATGTGCTTATATGGCTTCCAAAAGGAAGTAGATTTTGTTTCAACACTTTTATATCATCCGAATCCAGCTTATTCATTCAAGCAGATATAATGGCGTACGCGTAATAGATGATTAGGAATAGATTTTCTAGGTTGAGTTGATTAATTCTTTGCCAGTATAAATAAAAGAGATAAAGTAATAAATATACTCTTCCAAGAGTATTATTGAATTTTGATGTCATCTAAGTGGTTATATACTTTACTTTTTTCAATCATGACAGTAAGTGCATTAATTGATTAATGTTTGTGTTGCAGAACTAATGATATACTAGATAAAAGTTTTATCATCAGAAAGACTCATATTTTTACTGCGCAATGAAAAGATTTATTTTTTAACCATTTCACTATTAATTGCGTTTACTTCTATTATATATTAACTGAGATTATTTCCTAATTGTTAACTAATATCGAGTTTATATTTAAAACTCAGACAATTTTTTTTCATAACAGAATTTTCAGCTGAGCAAAGACTTTGTTAGATTTCTTGCTTGTTGAGAAGATGAGTAAGGATGTTAACTAATTATTCTTGTCCTTGATTCTTATAGACTAGAATGTAAAAATTTACTTAATGAAACTTTCATAACACTTTTAGAATTCTGAGTTTTTATTTACTTATTGTTCATTTAGAGAAGATTAAACTTTTCTTTAATGGTTTTCTCAATAGATAAATGCTAAGTAGTTCTAGAAAGCTTCTAAATTCCTAGTTAATATTATTTCTAAGTGTATCAAATCTAATACACGTAGATTTCCAAAAGTTAGATTTTTACTTTCATACATTCCGAATTTAACCCTTAATTATATCACAGTTGCTTGGTGTGAGGGTACGTTAAACTAGCCAGAGATTAAGCGCCATTAACTTCATACAGGCATTAAACGAAGTGAAATAATATCTTGAATTCCATCTCACAGCGATGGAAAATTAATTGTCTGAAGTTTTATCCTGGCAAACAGCTGTTTAAAGAACCTCGATGTAATTCGTCGTCACAGAGGAATATCTTTGCTGTCACCAAATAATCGTCTTTCCACATAAATACATTTAAAAGATAGTTAGGCATTGGGGAATCTAAATGCAAATAACAAACTGTAAATGCATTTATTTATTCCTGCTCTTTCTTTTAAAAAAAAATCTCTGAGCATTTACGATTAATCCTGTTTCATGGATAACAATATAAGGATATGTGTGGAGAAAAAGAAGTGTAATGATTTCCTTGCCCATTTCTGTTGATTCAAGAAACTCATTTCAAGGGAGTATTGGTAGAAAGTGATGAAAGGATATCCAATAAACCCATTTTGTCACAGATAAGTACAAAGCAAATCACGCGGAACCATTGAAGAAAGAAAAGTTTTGATATAGTGTAGAATTTATGAATTCATCAACAGATACATAAAATTTTGAAATAAGAAAATGGGTACCTTTGACTAAAATATGAGTATATTGCGTGGAAAGCTTCAAAACGACAGCATGTATGCTTCAAAGCTTATATATCATCTCGGGTTTTTTTTAAAAAATGTTTATACTATTGTTATCAAAAAGGAGTGGGAATGCTTCATTTAAAATACATACATATTATACTAGATATCGCTTGGAATCTTTATCAAATACTTCTACGGCTTATATAAACATCTGCCAACACTCGGTATTTAATTTCATAAATATGATCTGAAAATAGTTTTGATTATAATGAGACAAATATTTTAATTTTCCATATTTTTCAGAATACTGAATGTATAGTGGAGAATATGCATGGACCTTTTTTATTCGCAATGTACTAATTTCTTGTACAAATCCCTGTTAAAAGACATTATTGACCGATTAACAAAAATAAGGGAGTTTGAGGCCTTCAGTCGAAGATGTTTTTGATGTTGCAGAAATTCCAATTTTTGGTTTGGCTTATTCAATCTTTAAATTTCATTTTATATTGCAATATTAGTTTACTATAATTTTTTTTCTTGTATCTGTTGTTTTATATATTTTCTTGGGTAAGGCATTATCAATAATTTAACCCCTTAACATGCAATGACGTCTCCGACTCGCCCATCGAATTGCACAATTTTTGTTATTTAAATCCGTATTAACGTAACAATTAGTTTTAAATACAAAAATGACCTAGACACGCTTAAAAGTCTCTTTATTCTTTATTATCTTAAATATATTGAAATAATAAAAAATATCCCAAATGGGTGGTGGCATCTAATTAGGAGGTTAAATAAAATCGTATGTCAAGAGGTTAATAAAAGATTTATTTCCTTGATTTAAATGTAATGATGTTTCGGATAATGTTTCTTTTAATTTTATGGAATTATTTTTTATTTATTGTTTGTAGTGTGATATTTTGTATTTTACATATATGGTGTAAATTGATATCTACCCTATTAGCACAAGATATTGATCAATATCTCTACGATGTTGTTCGATATTCCGAATGCCGCACAATATCGTGACGATATCGTAGCAATATTTTAGAGCATTCTGGGCTAATAGGGTATGTTTATTATATGTGATATGTGTATGCTTATATGTATGACTTTCTTATTTTTATAATTTTTTTTATTTTATTCCTTTCATATTTTCTCCTTCAATATGTGTATGCTTGTTGTTACTGGATTAAGAAGAAGATAACTTATGTGGGTACTCTTTAATTGCAGGATCCAGATTCTGTCGATACTCAAATGCTTCATTCAACTTTTATATCAACGTTATATTTTATTCTTTTATAAAAATATTTGAAATGTGATGAAGAGATCAACGAATATTTGTGGAAAAAAAAATGGCTGTCATGCTTTGGAGATGCGGTATATTTTGTTGGTTGTTACTGTCAAAAATAAAGACTCATCAGAAACAATTCTTTCGTATCAAATTTTATACTTATTCCTGTTTAATATAATAATTATACTATCAATTGAGTGCATATGAACTATTGATTTACGTTTGTTTCCTAAATCATAGAATGCTTTAATGAGACACAGGTAGCCTGTATAAAACGTACTGTGAATTCCTTTCTCTCTCTGCAACCAGCATGTATTGACGATAATGACGCCAATAAACGATGATCGACCAGAAATCTCAAGGTGCATTTTCGCCCTAAAACAGTGTGAATCGACGGATGGGGTTTTCGGTTTTTAGAAGTCTGGTCAAATGGTCAGTTTACAATGGGCTTTCTGCCATATAAAGTATTGGAAAATGGTAGTACAAATGAGTTTTTGGGAAAGAATGCTTGCGGGTGTGTGCAGTGAAGTCCTAGTGATTGTCATTTTTTCAAATTTTGTCCATTGAGTCTAAATTGAATAACATGTATATACAAAGTTTAGATTATATGTACATTATTTCTCCATTAACATTAGTTAAACTGGATCGAAATAAGAAAGGAAAGTTACCAATATTTTATTAACCGATTGTCTACTCTATTTACTCGCCGCACTCAGCTTGGTACGCGTTTTGGAAGTATTTTAATCTAAATAATTATTTACATTTAACTAGATAAACTTGTTATGAATATCGCTTACCAACACTTGATTCTACTTAGCTGCGAACAACACTTGACTCTCTTTAGCCGTGATGTCGCTTACCAATGGCTTTGTTTCCCTTTGACTTTTGGTTAAAGCGCTGCCTTCCGAAGACTTAACATAGAATCTTTTAATTGGCTTGAAAGACTCAATGTTTAGTCTCCCATGTATCACACGCAAATATTTTGTCTTTACGACGGTTGTGAAGATTTAATTTATCTTACGAGTTGAACTAATCTACCAAAGGTGGTGAAAGAATTTGGCAAGAAAAATCTTGTAGGCACTTTTATATTAGATGAAGAAAATACGACAATAAATCTGACCAGAGAAAGATTAGGATAGACGACGGTTAAACAAAATGTTAAAGAAAAGTTGGTAAACATCTCGTTATTATCTGAATTAAATAATTTGAATTCATCTATCTTGTTACGATCGTTATAAACACAAAATGGCTGAGTTAAAATTTCAACACTTTCTTTTATGTGCCTGCTTAGCCTCGGATCTTATGCTTATATTCTCTGTACTTATTCTGTTACAATGGAATATAGATTAAATATGCAAAAGGAAAAAAAGTAAATGGATGTATTAGGGAACGCAGAAAATCACATGGGATATTCGGATCCCAAATGAGTTGTTCGTTACAAGAATCGATCGCTTTTCTTCAGGAAAAGATAAACAAATACCATCAAAGATGCATACAAAAGAGAAAATTCTAACGATAAAACTGAAATGGCATGGAGAAAGGAGTTGTTCTGAGACGTGAACAAGTTTCAGGGATAAGCTGTTTGATCACTGTGAATCAATAGGGCTCCATAATTGCGTCGATTGAAATTATAAAAAATGCGTTATGTGGTAATTATTATATATGACAAATAATTCTGTCTATAATTCATATAAAAATATCAGACCTTTTTATGTCTTTAAAATTTAACTCTTATCAAAACATGATCTTACAAATTACACATTTCTTTACCCGTTCGAGAATCATTTATTTTAAAGAAAATAAAGGAGGCTTACAAGAAAAGAGACTTTAAAGAAAATAAAAGGCTAAATGTCTCAAAATTGTTACAAATTTAATTCAATTAATAAAATTTAATTCAAATTAATCTCGTAATTATATTTAGTTGATAAAATTGAATAAATTTTTAAGAACTTTGTTTGAATAATAATTATAATCTTTTAAACTTGACTGGGATATGTGTCTCAACAATTTCTAAATAATCAAATTTGTAGCAATGAAAACATTTAAAATAAATTTGTGTTAGATAATTTCAGTAATAATTTTTGGATACACTAATAGAATGCTATTTTAAATTAATCTTTCATATATATGCATTAGCACAATTTTGATGCTAGAAAGTAGATATTATGAAGTTATTAGAAATACAAATCATGTTTCAACCTAAATGACTATATGGGATTTAAAGTTGCACTCTGCTTCAAGTACCTCCACTCCACATCAACAGGAAAATCAATCATTGAAGAAAGAATTTTGTTGAAACAGATGGTTTTATGAAGCAGATATTTTTCAACAGGCTCAAGCAGAATCATAGATATGATTAGTTTCATATACGCAATCTATTCTTCGAGTCTATACTCCGTCAATCATTAGGAAATTGACAAAAGTCCGTGTGTCGCATTTTCCTTTATTAAAAATAATCACAATGTTTTGCGTTCTAAAATAAATCCATTTATAAAATTTTAACCTACGAAATAGACTACTCTGAGTATTTTGAAAAAGAGGAAAGATTACACATGTCTGAAACAAGACATAAAAAAATCCTTTTCTAAATTACATAGAAAAGTATCTGTGAAAATTTACCCTATATTGGAAAATTTGAGCCACAGAGCTATGTTTGAGGAATCAGTGGGTGGAACAATTAAAATGTTTCATACTTTAACATGAATTGTTAGAATAAAGCATGACATTTTGGTTTATCATTAATTTTTAATTCCTGGTATAAACTACTGAAATTGATTAATATGCTGCAAATGCCGGGGACGAAATTTCTGGCATAACTTTGTGAGAATCTCAGTCTGATTATTCAAGAAAAATAATAAACAAATTGAAATCTACCATAGAAAGAGGAAATATTTCGTTTTAAGATTAATATCCCCATCCTTATCACGCTGAAACTTCGAAAGCCGGATAAGAAACAAATGTTGCTACTGTAGCTAAATAGCAAAGTAATTCTTTTGAGGTTTAAGGGACTCGAATATTAGACCTCCATTTCATCTTAACCGTTTACAGACCTAATTCAGATCCAAGTTAATTTTTAATTCCGTTTTCGCATATTTTATCTTCTAATACTTCAGTTTAAAGATATCAATCATTAAAATATGAATAAATTTTTTATATATGTTATTTTTAATGTTTCCAATTGGGAACATTGGCCACTTCTGAGTAAGCTCATTGCACTAGACATTTAAATGGAAAACAGTGATGTTCAGACTGAATAATAACCACAGTATATTTTTTAAAATTATAACTAAGCACAGATATGCATTCAATTGAAAATTTATGAATTTAAATAAAATAAAAATATGTTTTGCACAACAAATTTTAGAAAATGAAACTTTATAACGATGTCCTAAGGCACTCTGTGAATTAGTTCAAATACAATACTCTTTTTTCTCTTATTACAGTGTGATCTTTTATTTTCTCAAATTATACATAGTTACCCGAGTCATTACAATAAGGGAATAACTATTACTTTTCAGCTGCGATATACAAGCGGTAACTTTTGGTGGTGCTTCAGGTCCATCCATTTTTGCCCCAGTTCGTTAAAGGATAATTATAACTTCTAGACATAACTCCAGTTGAGTAAGTTGGTTATGTTTCCTGTGAGTTGCTGTATGCAATAGCCATCGATGAACAAAAACTATATTTAGTACATTTGTAAATCAAATAATCCACCATTTATTTTTGCGGAGCTGAGACGGTAGTTTCTCTCATTTTATACAACAGATCAACCACACCTAGTCCAGAATTATATTTATGAATCAAATTTCGTTGTTCTATGCCTATCTTTTTATCTCTGCGTGAAAACATCTTTTAATTAGTTAGATTGGGAGATGAAAATATTAATTAGAATAAAAAATCACTACAGAATTATCTTTCCGATGATACATAAATACTTATCCAAAACATTTTTTCCAAAACTGAAGCATTAACCTTTTAATAACAGAAGGGGATTTTCTTTCCTGAATTAAAAGAGAATTGTCCTTTCCATTTTATTTTCAGTTCCTTCAAATTTGCCCATCCTTTTTTACGTTGAAGCTTCGAACCGTGGTTAAGGAATATACGTGGCTGCCGCGATTCAGAAGCAAAATATTTCCTTTCAGATTTAGGGGTCTGTTATTCAGCACCCTATTTCACTTGAAGATTTTCTTGAATAGATCCCTGTTACACAATAAAACTTCCTTTGCTCACACAGTTTTAGTCTGTTGTGAAATCAAAATTAAGTAATTTTGCAAAGATATAGCAACAGGTGATAAAGCAGTGGCATCGGAGTTGGAGACTCACAGATTCGATTCCCTATTAAATAGTAATTTCTTGGCCATGCACTGATCTTTTTCAAACATCCTTACTCTGATGTGAAGTGGAAGATATGGGAACATAAAATTCCGCCGCAAAAGCAAGAGTGCCAACTGTGGGGTGACGGAGGAACCAGGGCCCCCCAGTCGGAAAACCTCTGTTACCAGTCGGAGCAATTTTTTGTACCCCGTTCACGCAACGGGCTATTCAACTAGTAGATAAATAAAGATCTGGCGAAAATTTGAGAGGGTCATCACTACACCCTTCTCCCTGTACCGTACCTCGTGCCACCCCTTCGGGCAGACTATAACGCCACTAAATGTATTCGTTACTCATCTAAAGGATGGATCGAAATTGTGAAGAAAATGTCCGACGTCGCTCGTAGTCCCTCAAAATGAGACGTTAATTTAACAATTGTAGATACCAAATGTTTTGTATATAATACAGCCACCTTCAGTTTTTATATTTTATTTTTGAATTTATCGCTGAAAAATAATGCATTTTGAATATATTATGTTACATTAGGGAAAATTACAGTCCTTTCTGTTATTATTACTTTTACATGTCACTGGCTTCATCATAGTTAAATTTTTATACTAGGATCAGAGATTCATTTAACACTATCTAAGACAATAAGAAACCACATCACTTTTTCCTGTCTTTTAAAATTCAAAACTCATTCCGAACAGATCTTCATTGCTATTGCAACCAAAAAGTGATGATTATGCAAATTTGTGGAATGAAATTTCCGATTTAACGTTGGAAGAATCTCAATTTGATTATGCAGGGAAAATAATAAACGACTTGAAATCTGCCTTAGAGAAGAGAGGATATCTTGTTTTTAGCTTATCTTTTCCCAGCTTTGCTACGTTGAAACATTGATTCCTAGATAAGGCGGAGCTGGCTTGGCTGGGTAGGTATTGAATTCACATTTGGCTAATGCTTGAAGAGAGCAGTAGAAAAATAAAAAACGAGGAAGAAAATTCTCTGAAAATCAAGATGCACTCACTAAAATGTAATGGCGAGAGAAATATTCATGCTCCGATTCTTTCAAATGACTTTCGCATTTTCAACAGCAGAGAGAAATAAAATAACAATGAAGAAAAAAACTTCCTAGCCAAGCAAATTTCCATGATTGCCTCATTAGCATATATTTGTAATGCAATTCTAGAGGGGGAAGAGATGTGATCTTGACGTGGAATATGGAATTTAGGCGGGGAGATGGAGTATAGTACATGATACCGAGACGTTTATGCGTTAGGTGAACTTTAATAATTCATAGGACTTTGACAATACTGCATAATTACAGACTTAATGGAAAGTTTCTGACTTGTCAGCTTTGTTTGACATCGAAGTGTCGTATGGAATCCTCTATGAATCTGATCGTGATAAGCTTCAATTTTAGCCTTAAGAATATTAAGTAATTTACGTGAGATGTGATGGCTTTTTTTTAAATCTTGCTTTATGCGAATTCCTTTTGATTTTCTTTCCTTAAATATTACTTGTCATGTTGCTAATGAAGTAGCTCATCGAAATACATGTTTGGTTAGACTTACAAATTTTTTTGTGCTGTTATCGATAACATTAAGAAAATGAAAAATGTTTTGTGTTTCCATTTTAATATGCATTTACTAGGGAAATGAATATTCCTGTGAAATATGTTTTCGTAAATAAACATTATTTCCTGGAAGATTTCTGCATTTAACTGGGAATTTTTTTTAATTGCTAATTATATCAATGTCTATTTGAATTGAGATTTTGAATTTTATGCTTTTAAATACTTTGTTTATTTTAACAATATTATTGCTATAATACATAACGATTAAATAATTATAGATGTAATCTGTCACATTATATATATATATAACTTTCAAACTATACAAAGGTTATTTACGCTAGACCATACTCTGATGATAAAATTGTTCTGAATATTTTTTATGTTATTGAAGAGTAATTGATAGTTTAGAAGACAGATTTTAACACTGACGCTAATGATCTGTGGAAAAAAACTCATTTCACTCAAAGAATTTCATCGGAATCTAGTCCACATTCGTATATTTGTAGGCAATCCAATTTCCACTAAATTCTAACTTTTTATATGCTTGTGTATAATTCACTTATTATATTTGTTAAAAAACGCAGATATATTTAAATATTTAATTAACTTGTTTAACTAAAATATTTATAAAACAGCACCAAAAAATAATTTTGATGGTATCAGTAGTCGCATGTCTTGAAAATCACATGGCATGTTCCATTCCCAGCAGGCTCAATGTTTTGGGCTGAGTTCTAAGCATATGATAAACAGTGTTTCCTTGAAAAAATAAGAATAATGAGTTTTGAATATTCAAATGATGATTTCAAACAAAGTGGCCGTGGGTATGTGGTTTTTTTTTGTTTTCATTAGCGTTTTTCTCACGACAAGAAATGAAACGCAATTCTCAACGTGATTTGGTTAGGAATTTCTAGATGCAGATGGTACGGAATAAGTTAACTTCCGTTACATCAGCCTCTTAATTTAGACTTTTAGTGAAACATTGTAATTTCTATAATTTATTAAATAGCATTTGATTCTCTGCATTTATTCTGGACTACAGAAAAAGAATCTTGTAATTATTAACCTATCCACAGGCATTAGACATTCATAATGCTACAAATTTTAAAGTAAATGTTGTTTTGTAGAATTTGCTTTTCAAAGAAATGTTTTACTTCTGAATTTGTAGAATGATTTCATTTGTATGAAATGTATGTTTGTATGTTTGCTCGCATGTTTGAAGATTTATATACCAAGTAACATTTTCATGTGCATTCTCATCGAATTCTCAGCAAGTGAAGGAATGATATATTTTTATAACACGTAACCTATTAACACAATATGTCCTCAATATTCATATGATTTGTTACCATGTTGTGCGGCATTAAAAATATCGTAGTAACTTCGTGGAAACATCGTAGAATATCTTGTGCTAATAGGGTATTTACACTATTGCATGAATATAAATACAAGAATTTTGTTGTATAATTAATATATTTTATCTGAATAATTTGAAGTGGAGTTAATTCACCTGATGCTACAGATACGTTATACAAATGTCAAATAAATGTGTAAATATATGTTGCAGTATTTCGCAGAAAGAACAAGGACCTGATATTAATTTCTGACGCTGATTTGTGGCTTTTTTGACGTATTTTAATACATTTTGTAAATAGTTTGAATCGAAAATAAATGTGTTTTTACTCAGCCTTTGGCTAGTTAAATGCAGAATAGACAGACGTCTGTTTTACGAAAAGTTTTTTCAAATTTCTACTTGACAAGCTTGACCTAGAAAGGAATGGGCTTTTGAAACCACGAAGGTAAGATTCTAAGTCCACCATTTCGGCATAAAACTTTTTCATATACACTTTTCACATATTTATTAACTATGTAGTGGAAAATAAGAAAGTAACAGAAAAATAATTCAACGAAAATTGTATATAAATGTGAATGATACGGATAATTACACAAAACTATATTAAATATAAATTAGACAAAGTTTTAGAATAAATAAACAACAAAAGACATATATACATTCTAATATAAGAAGTATAATCATATTGCTAAAAATATAAAGCTAAAAATAGCCATTTATTTCAAACAGCAAAATAATTGCTTTGGTGTGACTAACAGAAATTAAACAATGCTCAGTAGATTCGAGGTTTGGATTTATGTGGATGACTTGACCATTTTCCCCTGCCCGTGAATTAACTTTATTGAAAACGGAGGTTGGTTTCTTACGATAAAGGAATTTATACACACCACAAGCATTTTCAACTTTTGAAAACAGATTTTGTTATCAATATGGCATTAGAAGTAGAAAGTATATATACTTTAACGTCGTCAAATAATGCTACGAAACAGCATTCATGATTCAAGTTTCTTCAAACACTGAAAATTACAGAGAATGAATAATTTTTTAATTAACCAGAAAGTAAAATTTATTCACTCAAAATGTTTCACAATTTGTTACAGGAACTATTTTGTTGATATCTGTATTTCAATAAAGTGATAATAAATCAAATGCAGAAATAATAATGAACCGATTCCTTTCGCGTTTTTCTATTTTGATAAAAATATACTACAAAGTGAAAGCTTGAGAAAAGCATCACGTTGATCTTCACTTCTGTATAAAATTATTGCGAACATTATACTAAATTTTAATCTCTGTATAATGCAACATTGCTTCTAGGTCATCGTCTCAATAGCAGAGATACATTTCGACAGTTCATTCCTAATCCCAGAAAATAAACAGAAGACACGCAAAGGGCAAAGAGCAGTATGCATTTAATCAAATACAAAGTAAATATTTGCTATACAAAATCTGGAACTAAACCACTGAAACCAAAATATAATCAAAGATCGGTAGAAGAATCGAAATAAGAATTTTAAGTTTCTTTATAGTTTCTAAAATCAAAATACATATATTTTTATCTAAGTATTACAAGAAAGAAACTTAGAAATTATTTTGATGCTGTAAGGGTATATAAATATTTTTTTTCTGAAAAAAAATATATCCTATATAAATAAAAGCCTATAATTTGGTTGATTTCAGTGAACCAGAAAGAAATATTATATAATATCTTATGTTAGCTATATAAGATTTATATTAGAGCAACATAATATCTTATAGGCACAAAACTTGACACATAGTATCATATTCCAAATTCTATAGCAATGAATTCGATAAGACTTTTTCCACATTTTAGTTATTTTTTTAGAGAAAGAATTGAAATCCATCATTTTTTCATGTATTCAGTATGACTATCAATGTTTTTAAGTATTTAGTATGGCTAAAATTATAGTCGATTATTCCACAGAAATATTATCTAATATAAAAATTGATTATGAGTGAGGCTTTAAAACTGGATAGGGACTCCCAGTGCGATCACGAACACTTTCACAACAATAATATTCGTTCATATTTTTAACATTTGTTTGCAAAATATTAAATAAAATCGTCTAAATATAAAACATCTGCACAACATTAGTTAAATGAACCCTATTAGCAGAAGATATTTTACGATTTCTCCATGATGTTGCTGCGATATTACGAGTGCCGCACTTTATCTTAAAAGTTATAGTATCAATATTGTAGGGTATCTTTTTCTAAATGGTAATATTATTTTATCTGAAAATAATTTTTATTCAACATTAATCAATGTTTTGTTTCACTTGTTCCTTTTCTCATTTGAGGTCGCGACGAAATTTTTTTGGAAGAAAATGGGGCCCTGAGAGAAAAAAGTTTTAGAAATTGTGGATTAGAAGACGACCTGAAGACTAACATATATGAAAATTTTTTGGAAAAAGTGGCTATTCTTAATCAACATTCGAAATTGGTGCTCTTTATCTCTTACAATTTGAAGTTTATTAATTTAATGATAAATCTTACCATCGTTTCTTCTCCAAGCAACTGTGTATCGAATTATCGGCGAATTGCCATCAAATGGACGATTCCATGTCAGTCTTACTGAACGACTCCCGACATCATGAACTTCAACATTCTGTGGAGCATCAGGAACATCTTTAAAATAAAAAATATATTTTCGTAAAAAAAATCCTTTTAAAACATAATGTTTATAACAAAGAAATGGAAGCTTATAATGTAGATAAATTACATCTTTGGAAGTACACATTAAATGAGGAATGTACTTCAGAAAAGAATAAAATGAAAAACTCAAAACCCTGTATTAGAATTGATTGAAAATGCAAGAAGGCGCTAACTGCGGATTACTTATAAATATCTTTATGCAATTCGCCGTTACTCATAAAGAGTATTTCAAATACTCTTACATGTATGGAAATCGAGAACGAACGCAGATTAGTGGATAATTATTGAACCTCGTAGTGAATAACTGAATGCAATGGAGTTGAGATTTTTCTAAGAAAGTGTTTCAGTGATAATATAATACAGTTATAAAATATTTATTTAATTAGTCTTCAAATTAAATGTAATAAATGTGAACATAAGGATTTATAATTACTAAAATTGTAAGAGGAGAAGAATGAGAATTTTGAGATTAAATACAAAAAGATATGGATTCCTGCATATGATTTCATGTGCAAAGCCTAGTATTCCAAAATAAGTGGAAATGAAGAAAGCTGTGATGAATATAATGATTTTAAACTGTAATTAAATAAGACAAGAAAAGTTTTATGATGCAGCATCCATTTTAATTAAATACTGCAGTTCAATTAGGGAAACTGAAGCAATCTGACAGATGATGGAAATCCTCATTATCTTTTGAATAGAAGATTGATCATCTTCTTAAAGAGACCAAAGAAATCTCCAGAGAAGACATTTAAACTTCAGGAAGCCTTGTTATCTCCAGAATTTTAGTCAAGGGAGAAAAGTCGCAAATAGTTCTAACAGTGAATTTATCGGTTTTAACAGCACCGATAGTTTTCATGAAGTCGAGAAATTAGAAAAATAAAAGTATTGTAGGAACGAAAAATCAAAGAATTAGTTTATCTTGAAGCATTTTAAGAGATATTGTCGTCTGAAAACATTCTTTTAGAGGTTTATCTTAAATACAAAAGGCTAATAAACATTCCAGAGTGTATTAAACTGGGAAAATCATGCTGTTATAATTCATCTGGAAAATATTAAATGCATATCAGATGCTATAAACATTTGAGATCAGCTTGCTAAGAATCGGTTGATGGTTTTTCTAGTACGTTTAATAGGATCGAGTCTTTGGAAAATATTATAAAACTTTTTCTTTTAAAATATATTTGGATTCATTTCGAATAAGAATATTTGTCCCTACTTCCATGACTTGAATAGTATTTCAACAAAATCTCACAATTCCAAAATTTAAAAGAATTGATTAGATTTACATAGCATTTAATTTAATTTTTTTAGTCGAATAATATACTGGTAAAATCTTTAAAATTAAGGAATTATTGCTCTTAAATAACAGTTTTTCCACTTTTGAAATGAAATTATTTTAGGGCAATTTAGCGAAATTAGACAAAAACGTATTCCATTAAAACCACAATGAAATATTTAATATATTGTTTTGCGGAAGACACTTTTGTTAATCTATTTCTGATTGGTGTGTTTTTTATTTTATTATGTGTGAACTAAAAAAAAACAATACTTTCTGACTATTCAAATAACTTGTCATAAAAATATAAAAAGAAAGAGAAAAACAAAAAATTCAATAAACCCCACCAAAAATATCACATAACATGTTTACTGGATTTCCTTTTATCTCATAACAACCCATAACGATTCCACCGACAGGTCCACGCGTTACACCTTAAATATGACACAGTTTTGCTTTCTATGTAAACATCGAGAGTTAAATTACAATTTTGTGAGATCAAGCGCTATCGAGATCCGAAAACCGTGAAGCCAGGTCAGCGAAATCTATCTATCGCTCAAGTTTCAATATTTCTTCCACGGAGGACGGGTTGCCTGCTAGAAAAGATTGAAAGTTCCTCTCCTTTCACGGCCCGTGATGCATTACCCAATACATCACGAGTCAGGGGACATAAAAGATACGACTTTCTTAGCAGGGAAAAATTCGAAATCTGTTTACCTTGGACAGTTAATTGAAAATTCATGGAATCTTCTCCGAAGTCGTTCATCGCCGTGCAGGTAAAGGAGGCTGAGTCCTCTCGTTCAGCTTTCTCGATTACCAGCTTTGTCCCCTCACCGCCGTGGACGCTCTCAGACTGCTGGCTGTACCTGATAAAAGATGGGAAGAAAAGAAGAATGTTATTGGGGTAAGAATGGGTATGGGGATGATGGGCTTCGCTGTTTGAAATATCACTAATTATATATCTTTAAAATAAAATCTCGGAAATGGGACGCTTGGAAAAGCTTCTTAGCGTGTTTTTTCGGAAAGAATGAATGATGGAAATGTAATTTTTTGGTTGCTTTCTTAATATAAAAAAGCAAACAGGCACATTTTCCAGAAACTAATTAAATCGTATTCTGTTAGGAATAGAATAATAAATTATCTTCCTTTGGTATTATTTTGCAAAACAATTAGCTTGTAAAGAAAGTAACTTTGTAGATTTTAATGGAAAGGGTGGAAAGGTATGCTAAATAATGTTGTGCTGTTTCTGGAGATATAGAAAAACTTTCTTTGATATTTTTCTTTCATAATATTTTATAACATTGCAAGTTTATCATAACATTATTTTTTTATATATAATCCGATCTAGTTTTAAACGAAAAGCTTTGATTTTCAGGATCATACAAAATTGAGAATTAAACCTTATTCTTTTTCTGCACTGGCTAAAATGAGTTGGAGATATTTGTAATGGGGTTTATTGATTTGTATATGTCAAATATAACAGCCTGGGTTTCTTTTAAATGATTATCAGCCGTGTAGTTCAGTATTATGATTGCAAAGTGAAATTATTTAATTTTTTTATTATACCTAGTATTTCATATTATTTCGAAGTTTGATTAACTGATATTGTGGCAGTAATTATATGCTACTTAGAGAAAAAGCAGCTCTTTATTTGAGAGAAGCTTTTCTTTTATTTTAACAGGTTATATTATTTTAAATTATCG
This sequence comes from Araneus ventricosus, assembly GCA_013235015.1. Taxonomy (NCBI): domain Eukaryota; kingdom Metazoa; phylum Arthropoda; class Arachnida; order Araneae; family Araneidae; genus Araneus; species Araneus ventricosus. Next base: position 178,978 of record BGPR01000345.1, read on the forward strand.
TATATTCTGTGGCTGTTTCCTTACAGTTCAAATATTAAAAATTAACGTAAACTGTGGTTTCTCTGACTCAAAAACTGAATCATTTCTATATTTCTTTTAAAACAAATATCAATTGTGTTGATAACCTGATTCCTACTGGTCTTGGATATTTTCTAAGATTTTAGGTCTTTTTTGAAAATACTCATATATACTCATATTATATATATATATATATATATATTATTTAAATTTAGGGGTCCAATTTATATTTTCCATTTTAAAGGCAAACGAATCATCTAATATCTCATTATTTGGAAAATACATATTATTTGTAACTACGCTTATGTTTTTTTTATATTATATTTGAAAATATGCGATCATTATAATTTTTAAGATTTAAATCTAAATTAAACATTTTATCACAAATTCATATTTTTCTTACTAACAATGAACTGTGATAAAAATCTACGAAATTGTTACTTTACATTGGAACTGTAAATAATCCTATTTATTGCTAGATAGGAAGATTAATGTTACATTTTAAAGCACACCATTTGTTGTAAAACAATGCCTTTTTTCCAGGTCATTTATAAGCCAATTTATATGGTGCTATTCAATTAACAATGCATCTCTCTGATAGAATCCACTTACCTTATAGCATTTAAACACACTTTTAATTTTGTCCTATAAAATCCGCTCATATTCTGCTCCCAGAAGACCTCTTTTAATTGTGGGGTAATTTTTGTATCAGGCCGGCAATAAATTAATGTGGAGATTAACTAGATAATTTAACGGAAAACGGCAAAAAGTAATACTATCAACTTGTTATTTTCACGATGTAAAATTGAAATTATTAATTAAAAGATAGGTTGATGGTTATCTAGAGGCAGTTTCCGTCTAAGTTCAACAAAGTCCATTTTTAGTTTAGATTCTCCATCTAGCTGAAACTACTGTTATTGTACTAAGAACTAGGTATAAAATGTAAGTTACTTTTTACGTTCTTTGTAATTTCTGTATGCGAAGATGTGAATATAGAAATTATCAGGTCTCAAAGATCCGAGATTTCACTACAAAGCAATATAAACTGAACTATAATCAGGATGGAATAGCATTAATGCAGTTTAGCGCCTCGGGCTATAGCTAGGGTTTATTTGATAATGGCTGTTAAATGAATATCTAATAGTGTCTATACTTTCAAGTTAGCTGGCGAAGGACGAATTTTTATTTTTATTTTCGGATCTAAATAATCTCATTGTACGGTGTTAATTGTGGAATGTAACTAGATAATTTAATGAAAAAAAAATCGAAAAGTAATGATATCAGCTAAGGATGGATACTATGACAATAAATAAATTTTTATATTTTTACTAAGAACTCACTATTCCATATTAATTCAGTAACAGAAGAAAATGAATTACAAATTTACATTTGTATGGTGTTTGACTCATTTCATTTTATCTAATACTTCGAAGTCCTCTAATGCGAAATTTTGAACTCTATATATGAATTATGTATCTGGATTTACTAATGGGTGTATATTTTTTGTCTTCAGTTACCGTTTGTATTTTTTTATTTACTGCAATTAATTTCAGGTTCCGAATTGAATATGTAAAGTGAGGCAGGCATTTAGTATTAGTCTTCAACTCCGGCTGACATATGGTACTAATAATAGTAGTTCATGGTTTATATTTCTATTCCTAAATTGCCAATATTTGTTCCTTATCTTTCCCAATTATAACTTCAATTGCAATTTATGGCAATGAATACAATATACAATAGAATAACAACAATACAGCAATTAACCAAACACAATGAACATACATAAAACTGATAAGAAGGATCGTACTTCTCTAATTAAGTATAAAATAACACATTGTTCTACCAAATAAAATGTTACTTGATTTAGCTATTCCCAGGAGTAAAAGAATTTTTAAAGGTTTTCTATTCAGCATTTGTTGCAGACAAAAGTTACAATAGAAATGAATACTTAAAATTCATGACATTCTTTACCGTGGATTGGAAACAGGATCAATGATAATTCCATTCTTTCTCCATGTAAAGGTCATGGGTGTATCGCCGTATGAGTCACAATTCAATACAACTTTTTCTCCTCTCCTTGAAGTCAAAATTGTGAACTTTGAATCGAATTTTGGAGCGCCTAAAGAAAAGTATCATTCATTTAAATTTGCAGTCGTTTTATTTTCCATTCAAAAATCAGAAATTAAATATGTGTGACACATTATTTTATTGTTCCATTTATAATATAGGGTGAAAAGCAGCCAAATTGCTTCAGAATGTCAAATAAAATCTTTTTGTGGAAAAATATACTGCGAAAATAATTAATTTCCGATCGCATTTGTATTTTTCAGGAATTCTGGACTTTGAAAATAAAAAGAATCGGAAAAAATGGAATTATGTAAAAAAAAAATGTAAATTTGTGAATAAGGTAGCAGCAGAATATACGATGTTCATTAAAATGTATAATTAGTGGGCTCAGAAGAAGAAGCGGTGTATTAAGAGAAAGGCGTAAAGGGAGGTCAAAGGGAATGTTTTAAAAAAGAATATTTTTTTATAGATTTATTTGTCCTTGAAATGCTACTTACGTTTACATATTAGAGAAATCGTGTAAAACTTGCAATAGAGAATTTCGCTATACACTGAAATAAGTATTCGAATACATTTTAGATTTCAACTTCATTCCTATAATTTAGAATATGTTTTAGTTTAAAAAATACATGAGAGTTAGGCAAACATTCATTACACGTACGTAAGGATATTTTCTGAAAGAAATTTTGAATGAAGTAACCAAATAATACAAATATTTGCTGAAAATTTATTTTTTTGATAATAAAATTAAATTAAGATATAAATTTAAAAATCAGAAGTCATGGAGATTTTCAACATTTTTAATTGAATTTTTAATTTTTTTAATGCAGTTTATTTAAAACATTTGGAAATACATTAAATGTAGAATTCTAATGCATATGTATGCAAATTTTCGTGAATGTAAAAGTCATTTGTACCTTTTATGTAAAATTATACTAGTGAAATGAATTAGACTTAGAGGAATTATTCTAATCGAATTAAACATTCTGCATTTGACGAAATGAATGGAAAATTAATTAGATAATTTTAGACTTAAAATGTGACATGAAACACTGCAAACACATGTGATTATTCATTTTTCTTTTAAAATGCAATTTATTGCCTAACGTATGATTTTATCTGAAATTTAATCTAATTTTCTAGCAAGCCTCTATATGAATACTCTTTTAGACGGAGATTAAATAATACGAAATGTTCAATCTTTACAACAGACATTTCAGTGCATCTTAAATTTAAGCAAAACTCGATTAATTTTTTAAAACTTGGATGTCAAGAAATAAGCTCGAAATTGTGAGGTTACCGGCCTGTTATTTTCCATTCACAAATCAAGTGTTTATCCAGCTGAAAAGCGACATCACTCTGATTAAATACGATAGCATTACTTTTTTTAATTAATCATCAAACGCATTTAATAATCACTACAAGAAATTAACTGTCAAACGCATTTATACCAATCTTATTTTTTTACGATTGAAGGAATATATGATATGCAATTAAGATGGAGGAATAATGCCAATGTAAAGAAGGTCTCTTAAAGTGAAGAATATTTCCTGCCTTCATCAATATTTTATGTTTGAAGTAAAATAGAAATGAATAGTATAAATAACTACATTTTTCGTGAGAAATTGTTATTAACAAGTATTTTTACAGGTGCTCACATTTTATCATTTGAGGTTACATAAAAACTTACAGAACTTACTTCATCTTATGCTTGCATTCATTTTGAGAAAATTACACTTAAAAAGAATACAAATTAAAAATTTATATGGTTTCCCAAAATAAGCATTAGTTTTTGACAGATGGCGTTTAATACTTTACGAGCGTTGCATCTTCGTTCCTCAATTTTGCTCTGAAAGTTTACGAGATTCTTTCTCGCAGGGGATACACGATGGACAGTTAACGTTTAAGATTGCTTACCGAAGAACTTTAGTTGTGCCATACCAGTCCCATGGCTAACATTCTGCTTAGGCAGCAAGGCCGTCTAAACGGAAAATCATGTACGGGCACTGAGGAGCCTGCGTGGCACATAAATTGTTAAGAATGAAGAATCTAGCGACGCTGCAGATCCAACAATTTCCGTCTTTATTTTCCTCGTGCCATTACGTCTTCCCTATAAGTCATTCGCTGCTTTAAAGAGGGTATTATCTGACCACCTAATTTCTGTAAGGTGCTAATATTTGACTCAACATTTAAAAAAAATATCAATAATATATTTTCACAATTATTGAATATATTTTATTATATATTCAAGAATATGTTGTAATCATTTGTTCCATTTTCTATTCTTCGTAAAATTTCATTTTCCTTTATTTCTCCATTTATAGTCATAAAAGCATGATAGTTGCAAACAATCGGTTTTTACACCATCTAACAAATAATTACCGAATTATTTGTTCTACCGAAGGCCATCCTATTATTTATCACGTCAAGATAAATTGATTGTAAAATTGTTTTGCTATTGGATCCATATTTTGTTAGGTTTCTTTGTTTGGAAAAATAATCAGATAATCATTATTAAATAGAAATTGCCAACTTTGTGTAGAACAATTTGCTCTTTGTTATTCTTCCAAACAATTTTCTAGAAAACTCTATATAGTTTCAATATCTTATGAAATTCAATTAAATCCGCTAATGCAATTCTTGTTAATTTTTATGTTTAGTCTTAAGAATCTTTAAAATCTCTCAAAGACTTCATTTTGTAAATTGATTTAAGTAAAGACTTTAAGTTCTTATATCAGTTTAATAACTTGGGAAATAATAATGCTTTGAATTTCTGATCATAATGCTCAAACAAATTTTTGGTTTTTGTGTATTGATTTCTGTGAAAAAAAATGAAACATTCTCTGCTAATATCGGAAAAAATTGTTAGGGTTAGTTAAATGTAGTTAGAACAAAGCAGAGAGACTAATTTCTGTGCAAAATTAATGAAATATTTTCTTTTAACACAGGGAAAAAAAGTTGCCATTCATTACTAAATTGTTTTCTTCGTTTCATTTTCAATAGCAAAATTAAAAGAAATGAAATAATTTCTTATACATTTTTCAGAATTTTTTTTTCTTTTACAACTCGAGTAACAGCAATGTAAAAATTTAGCTGTGAGTTTTTTTAAATAGCTGTAACAAGGACAAACAGGCATCCTGGATAACCCAATCATGATAACTCTCATTTGCAGGAAAAGAGAGTAATTATTATTATTTGAAAGGCAAAGTATTTCTTGGGTAATATAAAATTTTTCATAATGAAATTATCATTGTATTTAAGTCAAAAGTATAACCTCTATGAATATACTTTAATGTAACGATAACGTCTTTTTCAAATTAAATATGTAATTTTATCTCAAAAATTTAATGAAAACATTTTTACAAATTTACAGGAAATAATGTTTTGACTGATAATTCCTTAAAAAGCAAATTACTTTGAATCATACGTTGAGATAGTCTCATTATCTTTTAAAACTTAGCTTAATTTTTTGTCTGAGGAATTAAGAATAATTTAACTAACTATCTGCATAACTAATCCTCAAACAAATGTATCTTTTAAAAGCTTAAGATTAAAACTCTGAAGCATCTACTATTTGATATATTTCGTTTACTAATTACTTTAAAAACATTATGAGACTCAGATTTCTCCATCAATAACATTCGTATTATCTCCTCATGAGCAACTTCCGTCTCAAGTTGAATTAGATTTTAATGATCTTCCCTTCTATTACGATATATAAATATTTAAATATGTTTTGTTTTAAACGGAAAAATTCCTGAAGTTATAACTCAAATGAGACAGTCGAGTGTTTAATAGATAAAATCAATGTAAACATTTATAAATATCAGAATTCTTCAAAGTTATAATAATATACTTCCATCTTAAAATAAAAAAGGCAAATAAGTTCAACAGTTATTTTATATCAAAGCAAATGGTAGAAATTTAGAATACATTAGATATAATTCCATGATAATAGAAAATGCTGGCATATTCTACGAATTTTAAATGGTTTTGTTTGTTTAAAGATGGCAAAATAACAGAATTTACAGAGTTGAATCTAATAATTACTTTAAAAAGTAATTATAAAGAGAAAATCTAGTGCATCAGAAGATTCTTATGGTTCATTCTCACGAGAAGGTGCTTTTATAGTCCCGGGGTGATAAAAATTAGAAAGTGCAGCAAATGTCCTAATATTTTTGTTCATATGCATAATTTAAGTTTTAAAAAAGCTATTCATTACGTTTCTACTAAAATAGCTTTACTATTTAACTCTCATTTATATATGAATATAAGACAAAAGTCCCCTCCCTGGGCGTCTCTACATCTGAAATACAAGATAATTTTTACTGATACTCAAACAATTAAAAACATTTTTACTTTTTCTCTTCAGCATTAACTAATTTAATGTAACAAGGTCTAACTTAATATTTTTTTAAAAATATATAATTTTTACTTAGGAATAAATTTTTAAACTTTGTCCCTGAAAAAGCAAGTTTCCATCCATGGACATAGAAAATAAATTAAAAAATATCATAAATGGCAGCTCGGGTCAAATCATCATGAAAGAGTTTAGAAGAGAGTCAGACAATTTGTTCTTTAAGGTAAAACTTTAGTTCTATTGCGAATTTATTGAATATATTCCAATAGTTAGTTCCATTTAGAGATTGGTAAAATTCTCAGCGTCCAATCCGTGGGCATCATAAATAAGTTCAGAAAAATCTAATTTATCATTAAAATGCAAAATTTTGAAAGGTTTAGTATCGAATTTAATAAAAATAAGTGTACCTCTTTAGCCACGTAAAAACCAAACCACTTAAAAACTCAAAACTTAGTTTTTGTCTCCTCCGTGGACGCAGCATCTCCACAGAGAAGATGGCATTGTCAATGAGAAATACAAAACCTCAAAAATCATGTTACAGTTAGATAAATTAAAATAATATCAATTAAAAGTTCTTTGGTAGATTTTTTTGAAATTTTTTTAAAAAATTAAAATTATATTCTCAAAAAGTGTTAAGGTAAACGATTCATGTACTATATTTATAATATTAATGCTTCAATGATGCATGAAAACATTTTAATAACTAAATTTATTTTTAGAAAAATGGGAATATCAAAAAATAAAAAGACAATGCAGTCAGTTGCTCAAATTCAGAAGAGAAGAGAGTAGAAAAAACTTAACACGAGACTTACTAGATTCTTTATTAATAAATAAATATATATTTATTGATAAACGATATATATGATATTCCTTCATCTAGAATATAATTGATTACTTTCTTGCAAAAATGTTAAATTTCATTTACAGTGCACTCCCGATTATCCGGGTTAATCACTGGGAGGGATCGCACGGAGAATACAAAAACACGGATAATCCGAAACCCCTTTTTATTAAAGAAAAAATCAACATCAGTACAAAAATATAAAAAATTCTTACATTTGCATGCTGTATAGCATCAAACTGGGAATTCTCCTTTTAACATTTACTGCTTAAAAAATCTGCAATGAGTTTTTGCTTCTGCTCTTTGTTCATCTCTTGTCAAATATCAACACATAATCTAACAAAGTTTCCACAGATTGTAGAGCAGTAGAATGAGAAATTATATTTCCCTCATTTAGTACATCTTCTGCATCAGGACTAGCTAATTATCCATAATCAAGTTTTTGAAGGATTTATAATTTTTGTTTAATATTTAAAACGATTCGTTTCAGTTTCAAACCACCCATTTTTACCAGTAAAAAATTTCACGCTACTATCTGACGATAAACAAGAAGTAAAAACTAAAGGAACACGTGCGAAAGTGAAAGAGGACGAAGAAGTTAAAGAATGACGTGTCAGAGCGAAGCGTGTTCGTACGAGAATGAGCTAGCAAGAAGTGGATGATTCATTTCTCGGAAAATTAGGGGTTCAAGCCGGTAGAGATTGCACGTGGAGGAAGAAAGAAAAAAAAAATTTTTTTAGCATCCGCCGTCAAGGCTCACTAGTTTCACGGAATGAATCTCTCGATCGAACATCAACATCGATGTTACATGCATGACAAGTGTGAAAATGTTTCTCGTTAAATTTTTTTGGGAGACCGGAATGAGCACGGATAATCCGCAAACCGGATAATAGAGAGTATACTGTATTTTAAATTCTTTGTAACTAATTTTAATTGTTTGTTAACTAATGCACAGTCAGAGCCATTATTTAAAAAGTGCTATTTAAAGTAAAATGTTAAGGTTTCTTTCACTGGTTTAAATAATTAATTTTATTTGGAATAATAAGAAATAAACCTGCACCAAATATGCCCAATAATTAGTCAATTATGCTTTCGTTTAAAATGTAAAATTTCTGTGGACTATCGTGTCTCCTTCTTAGACGGGTCAAAAATTTTAAACCGCCCCCCTCAAAAAAAAACAGCGGAAAATAGAATCGAAATCTTTACCACTAATATAAGGTTATTTATTGAGCTAAAATGGAAACATCCATACAATACCATAAGATGTTTTACATAATTTTGTAAAATGAAATTTTTTTATCTATTTGTACATTTTTCATGAGAATGACCGATATGCAAGCTATTTTTAAATCACTTTTACTTTCCCATTTTTAAATCATTTGCTTAATATATCTCCAAGTTCATAGATTCATAAAATCATTATTCTTTTATTTAGAAATATTTATACTGAAAGGTGCTTGATACTTACTGTGAACTGTGAGACGTACCACTGTGCTTAATCCAGCTCCAACTCCATTGTTGGCCTCACATAGATAGGAACCCTCATCTGATGTCTCGACACTTCGGAAGTTTAACGAGCCATTAACAAGAATATGAACATGCGAACTGCTTACAATAGTCTTGAATTCCTCAAGCTGCGAATCTAAAACAAATAATATAAGGGAAGTCGAGTTCCATTTAATAATCAGAGCTTTAGTATAGATAAAAAATAATTTTTAATTTCTTTAAAACATATATCTAATGTGCCACTTTCTCTATCTCCCAGAAATGAACAAGTAAATTAAACATTTTATTATGACTTCATTAAACTAAACAGACAAACTAGGATTCTAAACTATTTCCTGACGTAAATAACAGAAAGAAGCATACTTGAGAATAATTTTTTTTAAATCAATTAGCATAGGTGATATGCTTTATTAATTTATTACTTATGATATAATAAAAGAAGCAATCGTGTTGTAAGAATGCTATCTTAATTCACAGAAAAATATTTAGAAAATGTTCCTCTGAAACGTGCACATACTGAAAATATTTTCCAAAAACTGAAAGTATAAATGAAATAAGAAAAGTACTTGTTTTTTTAAGACAGATTTATCAAAAGAACACTTAAACGATGGGATTTAATGTATTAAAAACTGATTTCATTTATTTTATCAAAACTTGTGATGGAACTTTAAATAACAAATGATTTGATAAAGATCGAAGGCAAATTATCTTTATTTCATAAAAAGGATATTTGAAGGGCTAAAACACTATAAAAACAGGTTGCTTCACGTGAAAATAATCTTTTCAAGTATAAAAAATCTTTAAAGCAGCCTTCCTTATTTTTTTTAGTTGAAAGTACGAAATTTTTTTGTAATGAAGTGAAAAGTGATGGATAATAAATCATTGGTATCGTTTTTCTTGCTACATCATAGCTTCACCAGAGGAAATGGTGTTATTTGTTGAATAGTTTATCGAATTAAAATCTGTAACCCAAGCTACAAAATTAATTTCGGACTAATACAATCGTAATTTATTTTTAAATTGAAAATTTATTAAACAAAGGTGACAGGTTTAGGACGATTGATCTATTCCCCAATATTTCATAGAATCTTCATTTTCTGATTGTTAAAGTTATTATAAATAAAAATGTATATCAATTAAGAGTTTTGAAATCCAAAATATTTAGTTAGCATATCAAGGCAATATGTTTCTATAATATAGTTTATTTCTTGAATGTGATCGTGACGGTATTTAAATGATGTAACTGCATAAAACAAGAAAATGGATTACAAAGAATCAACAGACTTTCATAGAAAGTTACAAATTCGGAAGACTGATATTTTTAGAAAATATCACAAAATAAGATTTACCATGCTTGATCAAATTTAGTACTAAAATGTAATATATAATTTCTACGCTATTAAGGTAAATCATATTCCCGAATGATAGATTTTGATAATTTTTCGTTAATAAAATTTCCAAAAATGCATTACGTTATATGCAAGCATTTAAGTTTCCAAGTTCACCGAATCACTTTCCATATTACATGATGCATAGAAAGATAATTCATTGAATTTCCATTAAATAATGCCCATATATGATATAACAGAGACACTATTCTGGGTATTATTCCTTTAGAAAAGAAATATTTACTATTTATAAATATGAGAAATTTCAGACAAAATTAAATGATAAAAGAATTTAAAGTAAAAAATAAAAACATATTAATCAACATTTTTATAGCTTAAAAGCTACAAATTTTTTTTTATATAATTAACTTGGAATTTAAACTTAATGCCACTCTTGTCTGTCTTTTGTATCTATTACTTTCCCAGAGACACTATTTATATATTTTAGTCAAACTCAATCTCTTTGAACTTTCAATAAAGCCATTTTTTGTTATACAGAAATCTGAGAAATTTTGCATAGTTCTCTAAGAAGAAAATACATAAAATGGCAATTCAAGTTTCCAGCAATCTGCCATTTATACTTTCGAAAAAGATTTTTTTTGATGACACAAAACACTGAAGTTATTATTATGGCAAACATTTCATTTGAGGAGAAGTTCCGTCTTGCTACAAAAAGCGAGAAATCTCAAACAATAAAGTTTCTTTCCAATTTGATGGTATCTATCTATATGCAAATGGAAGAACACATAAAATGAAAAGCTACAATCCAAACAACTACTACTGTTGAACAAGTTTTCAAAGAAACAATTATACGTAATGGCACTTCATACAAAGGGATTTTAAAAATAGCTTTGAAGGAAGGAAGTTCTTTCACATAAATTTGCATTTTAAAAGATGTTATTGATTTTATTTTTTCCTGTTTTCTGCATCATAGGAGCATATGGAGCTGCGATTTAATAGGAAAAAGTGCTGAGGGTTAAAGCAATTTTGATTAAAAAAATCTAGAGAATACATTAGTCAACAAAGCCAACACTAAATTTAAATAAAACGCACTACTTTAAATATTTACTGTCATTGAAGATGATACAAAGCTCAATAATAACCGCAAAAGCCAGCTTTTCTCAGTTGGTTTAGAAAACAGATTCTGAATTTCGGATGTGATTTTAGAAAATACATGTCTAAGAAAAAAACTTATTTATATTCTTTAATTTATTTCTTAAAAAATGTTGAACCCTAATCAGGAATATTGAAGCATTTAAGTTTAAATTCTGTGGATTTTCATTACGTTAGGTTGTAAAAAAATCAAACTGTTTACTCCTTTACGTTGATGATAGAAATTACAATTGAACTTTTATATTAATTTAGTAAACTCTAGAAATTTTTAATTCAATACTTATGAAATTAAATAATATATGTATTGATGAATTTGGATATTTCTTATGCAGAATTCTTATACAGAATGTGAAAAAACAGGAAATTATAAATGAAATTATAAATTTAATTAAAGAATTTGCATTCCACTTACATAAAAAATATATAAAAAAGTATTTATTAAAATTTGCATCAAATTGTTAGATAATTCATGATTTGTACAAACAAATCGTTTCGTCAAATCTTTTCCCATTAAGTTTATTTACAAAAAGCGCAATTCAAATTTCAATGCCAAAATATAAATAGAAAGGTTATAGATATTGAAAGTGCCTATCCTATATCGTGTAAAGCAAACTAATTACCTTCACATTTTAAAAACCATGAATTTCTTGTAAAAATGGTTAATTAAATCGGTGCAAAAAGAAAAAAAATCTGTGTTTTTCTATAGTTTTAATCTACTAAACAAAAAGAAAGTTCCCAAACAATTTAAATATAGATTTCTCTGTTCTTTGAATTAATAACTTAATATGTCATTAACATCATTTTCAAAAATAAAACAGTTATATCATATGATACATATTTCAAAAACATTTTCTCAAATACTAAGATAAACCTATTGCTAACTATTTCATTTGACTAAATATACGACTTCTGTATTTTATATGTGTTTCGAATGTTTGATCGTACTTGTATAAAATATATTATAAAGAAACGGATCTTATTAAAAATTGCAGGATGCATTAGTTTTAATAATGTTACAAAATATACCAGGTGGAGACAAAGTATTCAACATAAGCAGGGAACAAGCAGTTTCAATAAGACAGCAGAAATTTTCAGAAAATATAGTGACTCTAATTTTAGCATCAAATTGAAGAATAAGTGCACCAAAGTTAAGAATCTGGGTTACGTCATAAACCTAAGAATTCATACTCTGCATTTTGACTCAGTCTAATTTTTCGAATTCTTCGCGTTGAGTGCAGGGAAAGATTAAACGTTTCACCAGAATGTCAAGTATGCAAGGAGATTAAAATAAGGATATTTAAATTCAAATATGTTGACAGGGTAATATTGAGTTTTTATAAGGCATGCTATATACAATTTTAACGTAAGTAGAAAACGCCCTCAAACTTTCATTGTGAGGACGAAAGCGATCATTTTTCTACAAGCAGTTTCGCTTCTGAGAAAATATTGAGCTTTTTTCTTCTTGTTGACTGATGAATTCGAGACACTTAGCCATTTTATGGAACTCGGAAGGAAAATATATTAACCCCTTAAGAGCCGCATTTTCTTTGCTATCTAAGAGATGACCGCTCCTGTTTTGGAAAGGGGCTCTCATTTTCATTCATCTAAGAAGGCATAGAATAATTGAGATTCTTATGGATTCTACGTAATTTTTATGTCAAATTATGAATCTAATTAATGATTAAATTTAAGTTTATAAGCCTAAAAATGCGATAATTCCATGCTCGTCAAAATGATGGGCGCGACGGTTAAGCGGATGGTTAATGCTTGACACACTTGATAGAGGTTAGAAGTTCTATACTTCATAACTTTTTTGAAATTTTACAAATTATCACATGATTGCAAAGTAAGGTGGGTTGAAAAAATTTAATTTTCGGGTACCGAATTCTAAAAGGCCTCGAAAGTTACGTATTTACATGAAAATCAACGTAAAAATATTGAAAAAAAATTAGACGTCGAATCTTCAGTTCGCGCTAAGGTCATAAAATTTCGAAAAATGACAAAAATCGATAACATTTAACTTTCTGCTAAAATTATACAAGCTTCCTCTTCTAGCGCAAGATATTTTATGGTTTTTGCACGATGTTGCTACAATATTCCGAACGTCGCACAACAACGTAAAGATATTGGATGAATATTTTAAGGCATCTTGTGCTAATAGTGTCTGTTTTAGGTTTTTAATAGAGTCAGAGTACTTTATTTTTTAGTTGCCTGATGACAGTTGAATTATACTTTAACCATGCACTACATTTTGAGTTCTCGCAAAAGACTTGAAGTTTCATAATTTCGTTTGAAAATTGAGGTTTTAACCTTTTCACAAATAGATGCAATATTTTAATAAATCTAATAACTGAGATAACAATTGCTTGGTATGTATGTTTACAATCCTTAATCGCAATTAAGCTACATATTGCAGTTATTCTGACAAAGAAACGGTGTACTGAGCAGAGCTCACATCAAACAAACCTGTCGCTAAATATCTTCTCCACTCTTTTCGCATTTCACCGAATGATAATCGAACAACTAAGGCTGCCGTTATCAGCAGTACAGATAAACAAGTAACGTAGAAAATAAAGGAAGCAAGAAAAACAACTTGAATTTTTGCGAGAAACAGTTGCAGTTGACATTGACACTTAAGGCATGGAAACTAAAAATAGCAAAGTGGAAAAATGGTGTTCTCAGTTAGGTAGAGGTTAACATTCAGCGCCCATTTCAATGGTTTATTTGCTTGCTTCACTTCATCGAGCTATCATTCAGTCATTTATTTGAATACTTAGAAGGAGAGACGATGGTACCAAAGTCATTCTCTGGGAAATTCGGCAAACAACTTGTGGATTATAAGAAATTACCCGTTATAAATTTCGAAACAATTCAGTTAGTTGAAATCAATGTACACAAAAACTGATCTTAATAAAAACCAACAGAACCTTCCTCCATATCTGGCTGTAAAGGATCCTGGACGTTTCAGTCACTCCGGATTTCTGACATTGCAAGGTGGCTCTTAGAGTTATACAGTTCCCAAACAAGTTCTACAAATGGACTAAAGATGCTTGCAAATGACATTGTGAAATTGTATGCTCCTGTCTGGTTTGACATTAAGATATAGCTGCCTGCGAAATATTGTCCCAAACATATCCTGTTTGTTGTTCAATCAATGAGTCATTTTTCAGATCGATCCTGTCACTGATATAAACAAGTTTTATTTGTCACCAAGCAAAAAGTTATTGGCTATGATAATGGAGAGAGATAACATATACGAGAGTTGGAAAACAGAAGGGCAAGAACCTAAAATCCAAATGGGAAGTTGGGGGCTCTTTTTAAAACTCCCTCAATTAATTTTTGATGTCACTGACTATAGTGAGCTGATAGACTGTACAAAATATAAGCTTTCGCCTTCTTCACTCATAGAAATATCGACAACAGAGACTATTTCGTCAGTTCTGCGAAATAAAGCTTTGCCTGTGTTCGATTTTTTTTTAAATTTTCCGTGCAATACATTAACTGTTAAAAGGTGAATGAATCTAGTCATAGATGGAGCAGAAAAAGAGAGTGGAAAAGAAATATAGATGGCTACATTAGAGCAACTATGCTCTCAAAAACTTATCAAAACAGAATGTATAAAATTACTCACTTTAATGAGTTATCTAGAAAAAACGGCACTTTAAAATATAACAATGCGTCTATTTATAAATAAAAAAAGAAAAACTTCAATTTTTCACCTAAAATCTGAAATCCTAGGCTTTTTGAGCAAACTTAAAATGTAGCTCATGGTTTTTAAATACAATTTTTCTGTCATCTGGGCAACTAAAATGAACTACTTAGACGCTATTAGAAACCCCAAGTCATAACCTTTATAATTTAAGCTTAAAAGTAAATTTTAGTGTTTTTTTGCAATTTTTTCCAAACTTTAATACATTTGCGTGAACTGAAGATTTAACTTCTAATATTTTTCGATATTTTTCCGTTGATAAGCGAAAACCCGCATTTTTCGATCCACCCTATTGCTCAGCATAGACAAAGGTGATTTTTGAGCTCCTAAACTCAATCAATCATATTAATTTATTTTTAAATTATTTTTTCCACTATTATATAATGAATTCGAATTCCAGTATTTCTTGCAATGCATCCACATCGATAAATTTGTAGGAATATGGTTTTTGTACAAGTGTGTTAAGCCTTTAATGGATTAGACATTTTCATACAAAATATAACAGCTTCTATCCGAATTCCAACACTTTCAGAATATCTAAACCCCACAATTATCTGCTATGAAATTCTTGAGGAGGCTGAAATAATTTTCATCTTTCATTATTAGTACATTTAGGATTTTATTAAGGTTACATAAGTCTGTGAAACTTCTGAACCAAAACTAATAGTTTAATATC
Organism: Araneus ventricosus; assembly: GCA_013235015.1. NCBI lineage: Eukaryota > Metazoa > Arthropoda > Arachnida > Araneae > Araneidae > Araneus > Araneus ventricosus. The sequence continues at coordinate 194,656 of BGPR01000345.1, forward strand.
CGAAAGTCAATGCATATTTTCAGATACAGATATATATATATATGGGTAGTTTAATGACTACGATGTAACTTTTACTAATGTTGTGATACTAAACACATAAGAACATGAATGTGAGCTTTGTTTTAAATTCATAGTACACTCAAACTTATTTTTGTGCGGTTGATAGGCACCGTATACAAAATTCACACTAAAATACATTTTAAATTTCACTAGAATGTATAATATAGTTTTAGCAACATATTTAAAAGATTTTTAAGAATTTATGTCGAAAATCAGAGATAGAAGAAAAATCTGAGATTACACAGAGAGTTTTGAATGTTCCAGTTTACGAAAAGGGGTTATGTGTGATTTAAAATGATATTTCTTCACCGTTTTCTAAAGCTTCAAGCAATGCACAATTCCAGAATTATATATTTATATTTATCACATATAATTGATTGCCAATGATATAGAGATAGTTTTTCAATGAAATAAAATATACTTAAGCTTTTACATTCCTTCCGCACATGCCATTTTGTTGACGAAACGTTAGTGCAGTGGCAGATATTCAAAATGTGTTGTATCCAGCAATTGTTAGAAATAGGTTTCCCGACCGAAGGAAGATCATTAACATTGGATGGACGTGATTAGACATAGTAATATGTCATTATTTCCTAGTAACGGGTTTGGATGACATATTATAGGAGTTTAGTATACCGTTAACCGCATGACTAGAACTCCAGATATTATTTTTTCCGTCGAGAAACCCATTACAACAGCTGCCTTCTATAATATCGCTCTCATATTGGGACACTTAGTACTAGTATGCTTCGTGATAAAAGACTATATATAACCAACGTAAATGCGTATATGATATGTAGGAGTTATGTCACAGACAGTACATAGGTCTTTATGTTAAGAAATTGATACTTTGAAAGAGAATAAAGATAGCTTGTATTATTTTCCTTGCAGTCATTAAAAGACATTTCTCTTAGGAAAATATTTCATTTTTTTTGATAATTCGGTAAATGGCTGTCTGTTTCGAAGTATAAATATGGCGATTGTCATGCCATAATTGCTATTTCAATTTACATACGAGGATCATGGGAAAAATTAGCGTGAAGGGTTTCCCTTAGACTTTCTGATGTTCATCATAAGAAAGGTGTGATCCCCCGCATGAGTATTGCAGAAATTGGACAATCTCTGGACCATCACAAACATGCAGAATTTTATTGCCTTCGGAATAGGAGACCCGGTCAAGTCGGATGGGTGGCAATAGAAGCGGGGATTCCCTTCTTCTGAATTCTGCGTACAAAACAGGGCATTTTCTCCTTCGTAGCATAATGAAGAAATACGAGTGCATCTTCCTGATGACTAGTTACATGCTTTATACCCATTGGATAAGCTGTGTCGGCGTGAACAATAACAAATTGAAGAAAATCTCAATATCATTTTGAACCCTTTCTTTCGACCTATTTAAACAAAATCATGCATATCTACATTTCTGGCTACATGACCACGTACCAAATTTTATATATCTAAGTCGTTTCGTTTATAAGTCATCGCTTTCACAACTGGTATACAGACTAACAAATGGCCAAATCTTTGACGGATTTCGTACAAAATTTGACATAAATCTACAATGCTGATGTCAAAACCAGGTACTAAATTTATCCATCTAGCTACTTACGTTTTCTTTTGTTAGTATAATAAATCAGAAGTTCAGTTTGAAAATACGTATGTACTATGTAAAATGACCATTTCATCCATTTCAATTCATGGCTGATTTATAGATGCAAAGTTTGCATTACCATCTCTTTAATCTTGGAATTTTTGCGGATATATATTATTAAATTGCATTTAAAGTCGAACTTATAACTTACAAATGAGTTCGAAAAACAATTTACATCATTTCGAGCCAGAAAGTTAAATACAAAGTTTCCGCCAATAGAGGACTTGAATAAAGCCGCAGAAGTAGAAAACCTACCGAGTTCTACAAAACCAAATCAAGCAATGCAGAATTAATAGTTCTTTTATAATTTGATGCAAATATTCAATGATTCAATTATTATTAATTAACTTAGCAAGCAATTAAAAAGATGAAAACTTTTATTTCAACAGTATATTAGCTTAAGAACATAAAGATAAAATTTATTTTTAGATACAAATATTGCAAATGCATTTAATAACTTAAATACTTTTAATATGACCCTAGATAAATGTCAGATATTTCTCATGAGAGGTATATTAACTTTCATTTAATACAAATTTAACATGGATACTCTGATTACGCAATCATTTTTACGTATTTACAGAAAATCTGGAATTTCTTTTTGCATCAATAAATATTGTTTCCCATGAAGGATGAAACGTGACCTAACTAAGCAACGCAGAATCTTAATAAGTCCTTTGAGAATACTTTTATCTGATATTGCGCAGTCAGATGCTTCTGCAAGTGCAATATGATCCTTGAATCTATTATTTTAACTCGTGTATTAATCTTTAAATAATGTAGTATTTTAAAGCAATCGTTCAGACGGCATCTACTTGATCATCCGATATTTGTTTTATACAGATAAAATTAATGCTTTGCTTCACAAAAAGATGAGGTAGTATTTTAAATAAATTATTTACTTTCAAACATAAAGTAACACTGGAAATATCTTGTATTATTAAATTTAATGTAACTTTTTGCTTGTAATTTATTCATTCAGAATTCATTTGCTGAGAGGAAATATGTCGCTTTATGTAATCTAGCACTTTCTTACTTACCGCAGGATTTCATGTGTCAATAACAATAACAAAATGAAATCTCTTTCATTAAAATTCATACCCACGTTCTTTATTTCTTTATCAGAAATGTTGCTTAACTGAGTCCGCACTCCTTTTTCAGTAGAGTAGCATTTAGTTACATAATTATAAATATTTAAATTCTGGAGGATGTAGTTTCTTTCACACTTATTTTCAAAAGAATGCAATGAAAAATTTAATTAATGCCTGGCTGCATGTGTGTCCGTAACTATTCATAATAAAGAAAAGAATTCTTAAACAGTGAAACTTTTATTTGATAAACTCATCATAATAGTGTCACTTCAGCAAAATAAGAAACAAACAACAACCTCGTCTCCTTCTTTCATCCTGATAATTAAAAAGAAAAAAATATTAATAAATAAAGGAAAGGATGAGAAACTAGAAGAAATACGAATTTTCAATAGACGAGCAGCAAGTATGATTAAGGCATGGGTTTATATCGTAATTTTTTTTAAAAAAAGAAGAAAACTGTCCTTTTTGTGTCATCCTGCTTAAACATAAAAAATCGCTGTGTTACTTGAAATATTGGAAAGTTCCTGTTCCCAAACCTATAATTACGATGCAGTCAAAAAAGAAGTTATTTGTATTCCACTCCTTTATTCCTCCCATAAATAATGTTTTATGATTTTTGACATTCCAGTGGCATTATCTGAGTTAAAAGAAGAGGACGACGTAATGATCCTATAATTTCGATGCACCGTAGATAAAGGAAAAATCAATTATACATACTTCTTCCCCGGCTAATGATGAAATCTTTTGTTACTGTTTTTTTCTCTTTCCGTAAGAAAATAAAGTTACGCAATCGCTAAACGCTTATACGCTGGTAATGACAGGGCTGCTTTTTCTCCGTGATTTATGAACTGAGTCCGTGTTAGTAAAGGAGTTCACGAATGAATGGTGTAATGCTTTCTCGAGCAGAATACTTCCGGGCATTTAATGATGTTAATGTGCACACTGGATGCTGTAACCTGTTTTGGAACTACCATTAAATAAAAAGGTTTGTTCTGTCTGACAGAAATACGGTTTAATAAATATGTCTCATGCTATTTGAGAATGCATTTCCACATTAAATTCTTTCTTTAAATTTCAAGAGATGAATAACCAAGCAAACAATGCAATCAGAATGTGTAGTCTATTCTAATGAAAGGTTTTAATGAAGTTGGATTGAGATTCGACTTCTCGCATGTGTTCGAATGTATCTGTCTTAGCTAAATGAAATAACCGTGCTTGTTTGAATGGCATTTTTCTACTCTAAAAAACATAAAAGGCCATCCGAAATCGATTTGAGTTGGAAATATTTAAATTTAGAAGCACTTTGAGACTGAATGTGATTAAAGATATACAAACACATTTGCAACGTATTAGCCTACGAATTATTTTTAAACTGTTTCTTCTGATATGTCACTAAAGACTTAAGACTAAGGTATTAAAGCGTTTAAATTAATTAATTTTAAAGTAATTAAATCGTTATTTTGAAAAACCACATGAATCATTTTTTTTTCCTTTTTAAAAATTGCATTCGTTTTTTTCACATTATAGAGGGATATTTGTATAATGAGTGAACAAATTGCTAGAGTTACTCGAAGTCACATAATAGGTATATAAAATATACCAAGGAAAAAAGAGTTATCATTGTTTTAAAAAATTGGGTTCAAGGTTCAAGGATTTTTATATTATTGAATCAAGTGGTTTTTGCAATCAACGGTTCAATTAAATGTGATCTATTAATTCTCTGACATTCTTAAATGAAGCCAGTCTCTGGCTAGCTGCGACCCTGGGTACCATTTTTAGGAGGCGCTGCGAAAAGAAATCATTTTAAAGTTAAGCAATATCAAATATAAAACGGCGCAAGAGAAATAATCTATTATACCCTTTTCGCCATTTATCTTCGTTACGCTTCTCGCGTGAGACACAAATAATACTTATCACGAAACATTCTTTCAAATTGCTGTGGCTAACTATTATTAGTTATTAAATAGTTTATGAATGCAAAGAAAGATAATGACTAATTGAAAATTATGATTAAAAATTAGCTACTGTTTATAGCATGGAGAAATGTCTTCTTGAAAAAATATTCCACGCGTTAGTTACATTTAAAAAATCTTAATACAATGCATTAAATATTCTTTTATGTACATTCATTGTTCAACATTTTTGATATTGTATCTGAAAACAGATTCGTGTTATATACATCTGCTTCGAAAGAAATCTAACTAATAGTGTCATTTCTCGGACTGTCAGCCCTAGTTTTGAGTAAATTTGTATGCCCAAAAGAGACCCAAAAAATTAACGGACTTCGTACACGATATATCGTAGAATGATAATGTTTTCGGCTTGGTTTCTCTGCCTTGTCAACGTCTGGATTCATTCCATCAACCGTTGTATTCTAAGCGCAATAAATTTTCCGTCTCTCAATTAATAAAGGTCTAATACTTTGAAATATTTTAAATCATTATTCAAATTATTAGTTAGTTATCTAATATTTATTTTTCTTAGTCGCACGAGAACTATTAAAATATTCAGATTGATTATTTACAATCTTGCTTTTTTCGGCTATATAAAGGAAAAATGTTGTATTCAACAATTATATTTGTATCAAAATTGTATTTAAAACAAATTTTTGGGAAATCACTACACCACTGAAAAAAATTGCTTTCACTGAAATGACATTTTAAAAAAAATTATAGTGGTGTAAAATAGCTTTATTTTGGATAATATTCTTTGGAGTTATTGAGGGGAAAAGTTTAAATTTCGATTAATGTTTAATTATGTAAAATTTGGAAAATCTCTTTCTTCCTGAACGCCTGCCCCCAAAGAAGTAAATACATGCCAAATGTGGTAACTCTAGGTACAAAGTCTACCCTATTTCTTTGAAAAATTTCTGTATTCTGTATAAAGCATCACGAAATTTACATATAATATGTCACATTATAAATATTAACATGTTAAAAAAATACCTTGTGAGCCCAAAATGAGACTCCTTAAGAATCAAATTAAGTTTTTTAAAGTTTTAACAGATATAATTTGTTTTTAGAACACGTCTTTATATTAAAGACTATTTTGCATCTTTATAAGTATTATGGGTATTTTAAGGAGAATTCTTGGAAGCTGATAATTTGTTTATATAAAAGGTAAGTATAATTCACACTGAATTGCGAATCCTGCAAAACGTCTCAATATAACATATTAGAATGATTTGAATTAGTTTAATATGCTTATGACACTAATATAATCTCATTCATAACTATAATATCTTGCTGAAATCAATTAAATAGAAAGCTGAAGCGTAAAGAACTATAAATTGGATTTTAATGAAAATGATCTTGATTAATTTTCTCGGAGAAACTTAAATAATAATAATTAAATGTGGATAATCGATACATCCCACGTTTCTGAGAAATCACATAATATAATCTCATTTAGTTGTTAACGTTAATGCATGATGAAAAGGCTCATCAAATTTCCAATTAAGATAAATATATACTTAAATTGATAATTCATAAAAATGTATACTTAAAAGAGATGAAACATAATAAACTATTTTTCCATTGTTGAATATAATAACTGCTAACTGACTTATTTACTGAATACACTTCGGCTGTTATATATGCGGATTAAACAAATTTTATTGTTCAGCTGTTAAAATCCTCATATTCTATTTACTACAATATCGCTTAGATCAAGGCGATATTTACCTGTGTTTTAATTTTAAAATATCCTTCATATATTATAATAATAAACTTTAGATCAGATTTCTCATTTTATTCAGCATTAAATGTAAGCAGAACAGAGAATAAACTTAATTAAGAAAGCGCTTCCTGCAGAAATGCCTTTGCTGAGCAGAAATATAACAACATGCACGTATGCCATTAAATTACCCAATAAATCAACATGTTTTCAATAAATCAAGATGGAAAAATAATAATATCTTATTATTTTTTCGATGGAACTTTTCTGCAACAGAATTCTGGGAACTGTGGAGTCTTCAATCACGGAAAATTCTGCCAATAATATTGATTTTTATTAATCTCGACGTTGGGCCTCGACATTCTTAAGCACCATGATGATTGCGTGAGTTCAATTCAGATTAACAAATCGTTTTCTTTTCTCGAGAGCGTTGGATTCAAAGCAATTTAGAATGGAAAGGATTGACAAACGTGTTTGCTTTTCCATGTAAACAAAGAAATTACGCTCCACAAAGTATTACCTTCATATGAACGTTTTGAAAGAATATCAATTCCCGATGCGAATGATGAGGAATGTAAAAATGGACATTTACTGTTATGTCTTGAGAGAAGCTAATTTTCTGTACATTGAAAAGCAGCATTTTAAGCTTTTGTTTTCACTAAAATAGAAATATTTTGATTTAAAGTAGAAAAGATATTGATCAGCATTTAGGTTTGTAAACAGTGTTTATTTCTTCTCGTTAAATTTTAAATATTTCAGGTCGGGGATGTTGCGATTGCTCGATGTTTTATAGATTTACTTCATTGGCAGAGTGGCAAAGTTTGTTATTTTCCGTAATATTTTAATCCATTTTACCAAATAAATAAGCCCACCTGTGACTAAGAAAATAAAAGGGAGTAAGAAGGTTATGCGTTTTATCCTCTAGCTGCTGTTTTCAGAAAAAGTTATTCAAAAAACTGATAGCCCGATGTGCGGTTAAAAAAGGAACTTGTCGCTGTAATTTGGCTGGCTGGAGGCCCTGGTTTCCTTCCGAGGGAGCACAAACACGGGTCAGTTTCCTTTGAAAGTTCCCCAGGAAATCAAACTGTTTCCATATACTGAAGCTAATTCAGACTTCTACTTAAAGATTTACCTAGGTATTCCAAGGTTGAATTGACCAATAAAATTGGAACGCTTTCTTTACTCATGGAATATTATAGATTAATTAGAATTAGAATCAGCGAAACCTAAAACCACCTGTGAAAATAAAATAATAATAGGAAGTTTTTTGTTGAACCTTTTTCTGTAAATATCCCAAACAGGCGCTTCCTTCCTTATGAGCTAGCGTTTTGAAATTGTTTAAATGTTTGTGTTTCTGATGACAATATAATATTTCAATATTTTAAGAATTTGATTATTCACTATTAGATTAATTTTAATTCAGCGTTAATTTTTTAGAGGCATCATTTAGAAGTGAATTAGACAAAAATATAATGATGAATTATGAAATGTAATAATATCTCAAAAGAAAAAATATAATACAACAATAAAAGTAAATAATAATAATAATAAGTTTATAAAAACACATTTTTATTAATATAAATTTATAAAAGCTTATATATATGGATACACATTGCATATCATAAGAAGTTAGTTATAGTAACGTCCTGCTTTGAAACAACAAGAGGGCTATTTTGGGATGAACGTCATAATTTTGAACCGCAGTCAGACTCCCCCTCTCTAAACTTTCGCACCACACAAGCGGGAAGATGTTTGAACACTAATATGATTTAACGTGCAACAGGCCCCATATACGACGGATAGTCAGTGGAATCAGGTATTGATCCTGGAATCCTCCGCCCACGAGGTCAAAACCCTACCACTAGGTTAACGCGGCCTGTACATTCTAACAATAAGAACAATCATAAAATGTAATATGATTATGATTCTAATTTACTTAGAATATTTCTGTCAGCAACTCGTACTTTGATGTTTATTTTTAACAAGCGATATTTTTCATAATTAAATATTTCCTACTTTTAACCGTTTAAAGACTGAACTCAGATACAGGTTAATTTTTAACTACTTTTTTCCCTATGTCACCTTCTAATGCTTTAGTTTAAAGATGTACATCATTAAAATATCAATAAAAACTTTTTATATATGTTTTTATAATGTCCCTAATTGGGAACATTGGCCACTTCTGATTAAACTCATTATACTAGACATTGAAATGGAAGATAGTGATGATCAGACTGAATAATTAGCAAAGTATTGTAAAAAATATATAACTAAACACAGATATGATCTAATTGAAAATTTATGAATTTAAATGAATAAAAAATATATTTTGTACAAAAAGTACGAAAAATGAAACTTTATAACGGTATATACTATAGCACTCTGGGAAGTAGTTCAAATGCATTACCCTTTCTAATGCCCCCTATTGCACTGTAATTTTGTATTTTCTCCAAATTATGTATATTTATCCTAGTTGTTACATTTAGGCAATGACTATCACTTTTCAGCTGCGATATAAAAGTGATAACTTTGGGTCGGATTCGAGATCTATCCTTTTTGCCCCATTTCGTAAAAGGACAATTGTAACTTCTAGACGAAACTCAGATGAAAAGGTTGTTTATGTTTCCTGTGAGTTGCTGTATGCAATAGCCATCCAGAAACAACAACAATATTTAGTACATTTGCAAATAAATAAACTACTATTTTTTTGACAAGTTGTGACGTTAGTTTCTCGCATTTTATGCAACTGATAAACCCCCCAGCCTAAAATTATATTTATGAATCCAATTTCGTTGTCCTATGCGGATCTTTATGTACTGTGCATAAAAATATCTTTTAATTAGATGGATTGGAAGTTGTAAATATTAATTAGAAGAAACAATCACTTCAGAATAATCATTCCGGCTATACATAAATGGCTATCCGACAAATTTATAATTACCCCCTCCCAGATTACAGATAAAAAATCATCAAAATTAAAGCATTAACCTTCAAACAACCGAAGGGGATTCGCTCTCCTGAATTATATGAGAATTGTCCTTTCCATTTTGCTTTGAGCGGCAACTCACAATAGAGAGATTTCTTCTTTCACAGAGTAGTCACTACTGTCCAATGTTCCCAATTAGGAACTTAAAACTTAAATAAGTTATAGTAAATGTGTTTCTCATTTATATAATTATATCTTATGTATTTTTAGTAACTTGGACGTTTTTAACCATGTGTACGGATTTTTAGGAATTTTTGACCGTTTTTTTTAATTTTGTAGGATTTTTCATGACACGCCCAAATTAAAATGTAAAAACTTTTATTTTTGATAATTTCTGCACATTACCCATTTTAAATATGAAACATAATTTATATATCGAAAATTCAACCTCACTTTTAATTATAAATCACAATTTTTTCAAAACAATATGAACGATATTTTATTTTGAAATGAATTTTCAATTCATTGGCCTGTAAAGTGTTAATGACGCTAATAACAGCGTACTTTACAAAAGATATTTTTAATATTATTTATAAACTACTTTAACAATATCTTTTTTTATAAAATTGAATATCTGAGTCTACTATAAACAGTGGAATAATATTAAGGGGCGTGTAAAACAGATTAACAAAAAATACTTTGCAAAATATTCATGAAAATTAAGTAACAACAAAGGAAGAAACAATCAGACTCGCCTTTTAAAAAATGTTAAACATTACAACATACTACTGTTACAACATTAGATGAAATATGGAAAAATCTTGAACTTAGTAGATATTTTTGTTGCCATTATAATGTATTGTCATGTGGTAACCTTCTTATAAAACATAACAAATCAATTTTAATTTTATAATTTCTAATGCATACCATTATTGAAAAAACTTGAAGTTGGAATATATCAATTTTTTCATTTATTGTTAGTGTAACAGAAAGAAATTCGAAAAGTTCGCTGCTGTCAATTGCTAACACTTACTCGAAAAGACATGTTTCTGGTAATATTAATGTAATTTATGATATAAAAAAATTTTAACCCTTGAATGCCCGATTTTTTTAAAAATTGATTTAAAAAAAGTGTTTCGATTTTCATTTCTTATATAGAACATAGGAAAAATTCTTTAAAAACTCAAAGTTTGCTTGAAGTATGTTTACGGTTAAAAAACAGTTCGTTACCAATCGGCAACAATGGACTTTAGTTGAGAAAAAAATCTCCTTGTTAAAATTCTTTAATATTGAACACCGATGAATTTTAAGAGCTAATGAAAAGGATAAGGAATTTACTTCAACAGTGTAGAATAAAATATGGCATTCACAAGCCCACAAACAAAGCAAAAAAGATGCAGTCACACGAAAAATCTTGACTTTATTTTTATTTTTCATCATAACTCAGGCAGTCATCCATAGGTTGCAAATTGATTTAATAACATTTTCAGTATGTATCCTATTGGCAACAACAGGCATCAGAGCTTCAGTATTATTCACAATATTGTGTATGCTGCTTGAAGACAACATAGGAAACTTAAGGGTTAAGCTGACTCTGAGTAAAATATTCCACCACTCTGGCAGAGAGAAGATTCTAAGTATCATAAAAGTAAAATCAAATCCACAATTATACCTAGTTTTCTTTTTTATTTTTAATACTGTTCATTTCAAAATTATATATGATTCTAAGGACATTGAATGCATTTTTTTGATCAATTTATTATATTTTTTTCAGTGTGGCTAATAAAAACTTTGTTCTTCATTATTTGTCTTTTCTTTACCCTTGAATTTGACATTATTGCATTACGTAACTAAAAAGTGTTGGCTCGTTTGAATTAAATTCACTAATTTGATTTTCTATACTATATCGGTAGCAGCCGGTTTCTATGTTCATAAGAAAAATTTATTGTTTTGCTTCTGCCGATATAACTTTCGATAAAATATTGACATTTTTTATGGGTTTCGAGATAACACAAAAATGCATGCATGTACGCAAATATAAATTTGATATTTATAAGGAAGGAAAGACATATCCATGGTTTACTGATTCGAACAATACAGCACATTTTCCTCACAAAAACTACGGTAGTTCATTGAATTTTATATCCATGCAAAAAATGTCATGTTGAAATGCATATTCTAAAACTATTCTTTTTCTGCAATTATTTTTAAAATCTCCATCAATTCAGTTTCGCTTAAATTTATTGATTTTGCTTATTCTTTCATAGAATGTTTACCAAAAATATAGTATTAAATACAGTTGCAGAAAGGTTTATTGTGAAGGTGTAAGCATGTGATTTCTGAAGATAGAATAAGACGGTAGTATACGATTTTTTTTATTTACTTTTATTGAAGCAATCACAATAAACGGATTTATATTTGTGTTCTCACATCTAATTGTAAAACTTGAGTCAAAATATATCTCTGAAAGGCAAATAGACTAGTGTTATTTGTCTCTTCATCAAACAGATGTGACAATAAAAACGAATTACCAATTATGGAAACTCATAGGAAAACATCTGTTATAAATATTGTATAAGCAATTTCTACTTCCTTGAGAGTAAATAAGTCAGACAAAAACCGAGTTTTAATACTTACTCGAAGTAGCAAGATGCTTAAATTACTACCGTGCACTACAACAATAGAGATATCAGCAAATATTTACTTTCATACTATTATTATTACGTCTGGTAAAAAACCCAATTAATTCACAATGACAACAGTCGAAAAGTAAAACAATGTTTTGAGAAAATTTTAATTTAACTAAAATCCAAACATCAAATTTATTTGCTGTCACTTCTTAATAAGGCTAAATATATTGCAAATATAGAATTTTTTTATACAGTCAGAATGACTGAGTAAACACTTTATCAAGAATTATAAAACAAAACAGAAGTCTCGAAAATAATCTCGGATTCATTAAACAGATAAAATACTAGCAATATTATTTTATTCAATATGAATGGTGACATATGAATTAAAATTTGTACAAATAAAGCAAACATTGGGTACTTCCTTAGCAAAGGATTGAAAATGGAATAATTGTCTATATTACGTGCTTTTATTCTTTGTGAGATTTCAGAGAAAATCTGACATATTTTTGTATTTTTTGTGGAGCCCAATGCTAATATTTAATATCTACCTCACTGTATTTTCGAGTTGTCATGTTCCAGTACACACAGAAAAGCATACTCCAGATATAACTTGAAAACCTATTTTCTGATCTTATGGAGGTCTAAAATGTCAATGTTCTTCAAAATGTCGAGCTTGATGATTTCTCAAAGTAGCCATCGTATACTATCAAGTAATGAAACGCGATGACAGAGGTTCGAAAAAGTAAAATATATACGAGATAATCGAATTGGGTTTTATATAGACTTCGCTACTAAATCTTTTTACCCAAAGAAAAAAATTCCTTTAACCCTTTCGACCCACTTTTGCATGATTAAAATTTTACTATGAAAAGTTGTTTAATTTAATGTTGATATACTAATAGATGTATGCTTTGAGTTTAAAGATTTTCCCTTTTCCAGTTTCCTGGAAATCTCCTGTGACAATATGTCCCAATCGTATAGTCGTCTGGGAATATTTCAGTAAAATATCTGTAAAACTCTCTTTCCTACCATTAGATTAGAACGTCAGGGAAACAACTTTATAGCTTCGTAACAATAATGTTGTTACGAAGACAGCAGAAACACAAGTCCGCCATTTGCAATCTGAGAGTGTTTCCAAGCTTCCTCAATCATAATTTTATTCCCTAATTCCTTAAGAACACTGAAAACAAAAAAATCCGTGTACAAGTGGGATTTATCTACCAATATGGAATGAAGTCTAATCTCCTCGACGTATATGCCTATTAGAGTAGAAAGGGTTAATGCCGTAATTTCAGACTTATATTCGTTTAAAATTTAAAATTAAACACACATATTAGAGCTATTTGTCAGTCTCGGAAAAAGCAGAAAAATCTCAAATATTTATATAAATAGAAAAAAAAATTAAGTATATTCGGTAAATTAAAAGAAGCTTCTCATTTCGCTAATACGCACATCCCCAAGGGAAACACACAACAGTTAATCGAAGCTGCAACTATTATGAATGCACTTGCGCACAAAAGAAAATTTCTTACTTATTGACATTTTCCACCTGACATGCGGTTGTGGAACTCCATCCGCTTGGCAGTCGATTCTTGCTGATCGTCCAGCTATTGCAGAAGTGTCTCTTGGTTCCAGCAGCCATCTTGGAGGAACTACAATGATTTAATCATTACAAAATATGTAATTTTACCTTGTTGATAGAATATTTACAAATAAAATATTCTTGAAATGAAAACGATTCATATATGTTTTAGAATGATTCCATGGCTAAATAATATCAAAACTATTACACGAGAATTCACTCTCGTATAAAGAACGATGTTAATAGGTCAAATAATTAAGGATTATTTTTATTTATAAAGGGAAAGCATACATTCCTAATGTACGGCCAATGAATTGAAGAATAAAGAATTCATTATTATAAAAAAATGAAGTAATTATTTTTTGATAATTAAAACCAAATATGAAAACAATTAATACAAATAATAAACAAACAAAAACGTATTTGGATGCAAGGACAGAAAAGCAGATAATTTCCTATTTAAATAGAAAAATATACGTTGTTCTTTCCTCACATGAAAGCACGGCAGATTAAATTTCAGATTCGAACTAATAAATTAATTCTGGACTTCTAACGACAGAATATCTTATTGATAAACTAAATTCTTAATTAGAACTCGAATATTAAAATCGAGTATATTATCTACCCAATTAGCATTAATTATACGCATCAACCATTCCAAAGAAAATCACATGGAATTTTCAGTATTTTTTTTAAATCAAGAATATGACATTTTAAAGCAACCCACAAAAGTTTATAAAATTTCTGTAATCAACTGTCTTTAAATTTCAGAACCCAACGAAAAAAAAAATGTTTCCCATACCATTTTTATTTGAAACTTCAGAATTTCATGAGCTATGAAAAAGCCTTCCGTAATCATACAGAATTCAGAACTATGAAAGAAAAAAAATGGTAAAACTTGCAGTTTTACGGTTTAAAACCCTCTACTGTGAGAAACAAAAAAAGTTCCACGGAAATCTTTGGGCTTGAGGAGTGATTTCCATTGCAATTTATCAAAGAGATTTATCATTTCTAAAAACTCTAATTCTCTACGAAATTGATGGAAGTTAAAAGTCAGTTCGTAGTAAATTAACTGAAAGTGCCTAAGAAACGGCTCCTATAGAGATTTATGAACTCTTGCTACCCCAGGAGTCATATGAGAAACGGTTTACGTTTGAACGATGACTTGTGCTATCACAGCTTTCCATCCAGAAGGTAGGACAGTAGAAAATGACTTTTCAGTTCAGACCTCGCGTGTTTTATTGTTTTATCTTCTTAGCAAAAAATGTCTATTAATCTTCGATTTTCTGCAAAGATTGTCACCAATCGTTTATATTTAATTCTGTTACTATATAAAAAGACAGATAAAATGTATCAGTTTTTATAATGAAATTTTAAGTGCGCACACACTAAAAAAATCATTTACAATGTAAAGCAAGAAATGTCATATATGTGCCATGTAATGAATTAAATTTAGAGCTCAATCTAAGACCTATATACCATCTCAATCTAAGACCTATATACCATCTCAATCTAAGACCTTTCTTATGTATTAGTTTTATTCTTATTTTTGCATAAAATTACTTTTGCTTATTGTCTTGATATTTTTAGTTTCATCCGTACTAATAATAAGGAGAGAATTTGAGTGTGTGCGTGAGTTGTATCTCTACAGGGCAGTCCTCTGGACCAATAAATATGAAATTTGACACAAACATACTCTATATGGTGAGAATGTGCAACTCAGAGCCCTTTTCCTGAAATTTTATTTAGAATTTTATTTAATTAAAAATTACCTGAAATTTTATGTTTTCCCTTAAAAACTTTCAAAAATATAACAGTACAAAAATTATTTTTACACCGTCTGAAATTTCAAAAATTTATCTTTTCAATGATATAATTTAAAATTACGTACTATTTTTCTCAAATTTTAATAAAGTTATCATTTTACGTATTACATGCTCGTATTAAAACGAGTGGAATCGTAGGAATAATTTACACCAATACTTTTCATTGTTGCAATGAAACTCAAACCGTTTTCATTGTTTACTCAAATATTTAATGCCATTTTTGTCTTCCATTGTTGAAAGCCAAGATTAATATAATAATGGATTTCACTTTCTTTTATTTCATCAAGTTTTCTGTGAAATCTATAAACAAAGTCCTCTAAGTTAATAAGTTTATTAGGAAATAACCTGAATGAATAAGGTTTCTATATTTTGATTCGTTTCATCAGCATGTATCGAAAGAACTACCATACTGATGGGCATGAAATGTGCTGCGCCATTTTAATGTTGAGATAAAATGCTTATCTTGCCTGCTGAATAAGAAAATGAAGTTGGCACCGACAACTTGAAATTAGACTTTAGATAACACGGACACTTACTTAATTCCTTAAGGTACGTTCATGTAGACCACGAACAGAACAGTTACAAGGCTGCTAAACGATCACCGGTTAAATGACTATCACAGTTTGAAGTTTAAAATTGCTTTGTTAAGGGATCCATGAATATCAAATTATGTTTTCAATTAAAATTAAATTCCCGGCGAAAAAGCCGGTCGCCGAAGATGACAAGTTTGAGATAAAAGAGACTGTAGGGAATGCAGACAGGGCTAACAATTTGCGTTATTGACTATCACAAGCAGTTGAAAAGAATGAAAATTCATTCGCCTAATGATTCATGTTTAATGAGAAAGGAATATTAGGAGAGTCTGTGTTATTAGCTTACAAATATTTGTTGTTTATCTGTTCGCTTATAGCATTGAAATTTTTAAATTAACTAGACAATACTTAACTAGAAAAACTAAACTCATGCCACTTATATTTTTTAAGTAATCAGCGATTTTTTTGTTTTATGATTGTTTCGATACAGTTTATTTATTATAATTATTATTCAGTTTTGAAATAGGTGGGTAATTTTTTTTTTTTTTACATTGCCCATAAAAGAATACAAAATCTCACGTCGACATAGCTTTAATTATCCATGATATTTTTATGTATAAATGCAACTGAAAATATTTTATATAGTTATATTAAATCAATTTTTATTTGCCATTTCATTTGTGTTTTCTGCAGGCAGATATGCCAATTTAATTGTAAATAATAACTGTCTGTAATTTCCTGTTTCATGAAAAACTTATAAATCCATTCATAATAATTTTTTCCAGTTCGAAAGACAACTTTTCGAAACCTTTCTTTATCTTACTATTGCATCTATGCTTTTCGGCATTTTTAATGGGAGAATAGGCTACCACATGACCACACTGTGATTGCTCACTCTCTGTATTGCCTCTCTCTATCTTTTCACTCTCTTGTAGAATGCCCATTTCTAAACTCTCAAAGATTACGCTATTTTCAGACAACTTCAGTTACTCTCTTGTCATTGACTGGCAATAACTCGCATGATGAACCTTTACCTTTCTTTAAATCTATAGGTTTTTATTCTTTGATTTAGTGACATCTTTGCACTTTTTTCAAGTTATTTTTAACACTTTAGATTTATTATTACTTGGAAATCTTTCCAGGGCTTTTATATTCTAATCTTTTGGAACAGTTGTAGTTTAGTCATATAAAGTTTGTTTTGATTTCCTGGCACAAGAGCCATAATGTTGGCTATACTGCGCCAAACTATATTAATTTATCTATATAAAAATGAAAAACTTCATCTATATAAAAACAATGGGAAAACTTTTCAAAGAATCGAAGTAATGCTTAAATATGTGGATAAAAACCTCTTGACTTTAAAAATGCTAAAAAGATTTGAATGTGGGGTATTGCCTAATAAAATATAAATTTCTATTGAACGAGTTCTAAAATATCATAAACGTTCGGAATTAAATGTGATAAACTGACATAATGTAGTTGCATTGGGAGAACATTGGTACCTATTCCCCTAAAAGCAATTGACAATGAGGAAATCTAGTGTGACCTAAGCGTAAACGGGTTAAGATTGTGTATGCCTTTCTGTTTGATTGAAATGGCCAAGGGTCTACAAAAGGTTTAACAGTGTGAAGTTTGTTTTCTATCAAAAGGTCCCACTCAGCCTGCCATTTTGAATGATGGATCATTGTGATGCGCTTTTTAAAATTATTTAAAGCTATAGCAGCATTAGTTGGAGTAATAGCTAATTTAGAGGCCTTATCTGCTTTCTCGTGGCCCACAATTACAACGTGAGATGGTACCTAACGTAGTAAAACCACGAGAGGCGAGTTTATCTAAGAGGCTTAAAAAATTTTAAATCAATGTATTTTTAGGAGAATGAGACCATGCTGCGCCAGACTAAAAGTTAAATTTGTATATATTAGTCATATACAAATTTAACTTTTAGTCTGGAGCAGCGTGGTCAAGAATGGGTCTCGCGCCAATGAAACACAAGCCAATCAACCAACCAACAAGTATGCTTGAATCAAAATTGCGAATCTAACTCTAGCGTCATTAAATTAGATGAAACAACCTACCATCTTTAAGCTCTTATTTTTATAATGCAATATTTTGAGTATAAAATTTATTATGTGTCTAGATATGTAGCTTCTATTTCTGAAAGTTCAAATTGTTGCTAACTGAATGGAAGAAATATCTGCATTGATGTAATTTGGGTATAAGAAATTATTATATTTGTTTTGCAATATTATTATATCTTATTATTTACAACTTTGTCTGCATTCCAAAATATAATTAAATTGCAATGATGACAAAAGATTCAAATTATATTTTGTATTTACCGAACTCGTCAATTTCTTGTGTTTAGATTACTAGAAAACTCATGTGTATGGCTGACAATAAAAATAACTTCCATATGTTTATTTTGTGCTTAAATGGAATATAAAAGTATAAATTATTCTACAATTTAAATAAATTCAACGTTTATTAATTGATATTTGTGGGTATTAAAAAACGATTCTTGCCTGCAAAAATGTTGATCTTTCGTAAGAATCAATATTATTACAATGAAATGAAATAAAGAAATTTAAATTACTTTTATTTTTTGAAAGTGAAAAACAGATTTATTCAAATGAGTTCTACCTTCATAAATTTGTGATTGTCCGTTCAAACATTTGCATGAAATTAATCAATCTTTGATCGTACGAAACATGAAAAACAGCAAATGGACTTTCTTGGGAAAGACGGTTAATTAGAAAAGAAAGTGTAGTCAATTTAAAATATTGATTAATTTTAATAAATGCACTAAGTCTTCATTTAATTTCAGATTATCCCGGACACAATAAAGTGTCTGATATTTTCAATAGGTATTGTCTTTTTTTAATTAGAGCAGCAAAGTTAAGAATACAGTATGTATTTTCCCCATTATTGTTACTTTTTATGAGAAATAATAATCTTAATACTTGAGGATGTGTGACGATAGAAAGTCATCCATTTTTCATTTAAAAATGGGGAATAAAATAATATACGCACAGATTAATATCGGTTAAAAAATGATTTCAGAATCGTCTTGAATTTTGACATTTAATTATGGTGAATGAAGAAATCAATATACCTCATTACTAACTAAATGCTTTGCTTAATATTTGCAAATGAATATCAAACATTTGAAAAATATTGCGAAATTCCATTGCAATTAAAATTATATATTTACCCGTTTCTTTTCTGAAGAATCAAAACCTTTCAAATTAAAATCCCTAGATGAACTTATGAAAATTCTTTGCAAAGAAGAATAAGTATGAATTGCAATTGGGGTAATCGGTGAAGTCTTTTGCAGACTCTGTCATTTCTTGTATAGTATGCGATGCAGAAGAGTTTATATTTTTTGTGAGTGCATAATCATATTCAGTGCATATCATGGTTCATTAAGTAACGACTTTTTTCCAAAGTGTTTCCAATTTTCCCAGAGACTATGGGGTAATTGGGAACACGTATTTCCTGTTCTGAGCACAGTAAAAATCGATTTGTAGATAATATATTTGAAATGGTTAGAAACCTCTGTATATTTCCTCAAAATGCATTTAACTGCCTTTTCCGAATAATGGAAAAATACAGATTTGAACTGTTTTTC
The DNA here is from genome assembly GCA_013235015.1 of Araneus ventricosus. Classification (NCBI taxonomy): domain Eukaryota; kingdom Metazoa; phylum Arthropoda; class Arachnida; order Araneae; family Araneidae; genus Araneus; species Araneus ventricosus. Next base: position 214,261 of record BGPR01000345.1, read on the forward strand.
ATCAAAAATATATTCTATTTCATGGAATACCACATATATAATATTATAACTATTTACTACTTTCAGTTGGAATAACTTACAATCATTCTGACTAACCTTCTGTCGGAAAAAGCTGGGAAATGATTCTTTATAAAAACTGAATATGGCATACAAGAAGAGAATAGTTAAGACTTAAAGCCCATCCATGAAAATTAGAAAAAACAAGTAGTTTGATTTAGTAGTAAAAAGTATATTTTCCAGTTTAAATAGAACGTTCAATTCACAACCATACGAGTTTTTCTTTGATATTTTCACTACCTGGAAAACAAATACTTCTTTCCTACAATCTGCTTTAAAGATAGGATCTAGAACTATAGCTTTTAACTGACTCTCAGAGATCTGAGTCTGGTCATTTACCGTCGAAAAACATTTTGATTTTGAGAAATTGGTGGTCTTCAAGCCTATCATATCCAATTCACCACCGTCAACTCCTTGAATCCCGCAGGCATTCTCATAATGCTACTTCATTCTGCTCTTACACTGTTATCGATGAAAGAATACGTATTTGTTGAAAAATCAACCAAGGAGGACTCAAGGCAAGTTACTTCCTTCATCTCCGCAGCCTTTGTTTCTTGTTGAAAAGAGCCAAAATCCTCACCTTCAGATTCCTTTATGAGAATCACATTTTATTCTTCCTCGTCATCAGTTTCCTTGTTTTCCTCCATACTTAATGTCAAATGGCTTCATATATAAAAAAAACACTTAAACGTGAAAAGCAATATTATGCAGATCACATGTTAATTATTTTTAAAATGCTAGTTGTTAATCTGACATAAAATAATAAATTTTACTGGCGGGGTGGAATTATACCGCTTTCCTAGATTTAAATTTCTTTCCTATCAAATAATAAAATGTCACAAATAAATAAAACATATTAGTTTTTGTTGCATTCAAAGCCTGTTCCCAACTACCCTATGGTGAAATTTTTAAGGGGTAATTAAGAACAAGAACCTATTTCTGAAGATAAAATTCAAGAACGAAAATTGAAGTTTCTGTTAATCGTTATATCCTACATATCTAAGAAATATATATTTCAGCAACTTAACTTGCATATAACCGGCGCACAGTAAGGTATTTGCATTAAAAAAGTGGACAAAATGCAAATTTTTGAAAATATTTTTAAGATGATCAAATATACTGAAGTATGTAGTTAAATAGTTGTAATATTCTACTTCATCTATTTTTAGTCTTAATTATTAATCTAGTTTTTACATTTTCGTACCCAGTAAATTAACACAGTTATTAAAAGTTAGAAATTAGCGTTTGTGAATATTTGAATGATCGCAGCCTTTTCAAAACAGCTGTTTTCAAGTGTACAACCAGGTGATAAAGCTAAGTTTTACTTCAGATTTTTGTATTGGATAAATTCATGGAAGAATAACACACAAAATTCATATATCTTTTATACATTTTCGGAAAAAGTTTGAGTAAATGTAAGAAAATTAAAACTTTTAAGACATTTATTCAATTTTTAAATAATTTTTAAAAACATTAAGGATTTAGTTGTACTTTCATGGCTTTCCAAGCTAAAATTTTGGTTCCAAAAGGAAGCTTAATTCTCTAAAAAAGATCAAAAGGTATTTTCCGCGGTTGCACTTTTTTGTTTATTGTGGTTGAATTAATGAAAGAGTGTTTTATACTATTTCAGTTCTTTAAAGTATACTTTTATAAAATTCGACAATAAAAATTTGTCAAGAAGGTTGCTGTGACCTGCACTCTTCCTTGTCAACCCTCAGGTGTTGAAGACGACACCTGAAAAGTGACTCTCATCTCCGAATATGAAAAATTCTTATAATAAAAGTATTTCGAAAATGGGAATGTAAAACAACCAGATGAATATAGCAGCTGAAAAAACAAACTTCCCAACATAGAGAACTTAATCGGAACTTACAGATGCTTTTTATGGCGAATATCTGCGAGAATGCGCATCATTTTCTTTAGAAATCGAGATCGCTAATGGAGGGACATTATGATGCAGTTTTATATTTAATAATTCGAATAATAGTACTGATCGCTTGTCGAGGTTATCATTTGGAATTATTTCGTTTTATTATTTATTTTATTAATATTTCAGATACTTTGAAGAAGTGTATGACACATTGGAATAATATTTATTTTGAATATGCGTATTTTTAATTGTGAATAAGTATATGGAGGACTGTAAATGTAAATTATAAATCCTTAATTTATAAATTTACGTGCAGCCTTTCTGCAGTAACAAAACTAATTTATTTGGAAAAGTTTAAAATATCTCTCACCTATCATGATAACAAGCAAATAGCGTTACAATATATTTTGATTCTTCTTAAAGCGTGACGTATATTTAATAAGCATCTCCTTTACCATCAATTATGAAAGTTTTGAAGAGAAAGTATCTATATTGTCTCATGAAAGAGTGTCAATAAAAGGAATTCGACGTAAGATTGTTTCACCTCTTAGGGAAGCTTTTTAATATATTAAATTACTCGGAACGGTAACGAAGCAGATTTAAAAATAAGCTCTCGTATTTTAAGTCTCAGCTTGAAACAAAGTGGATAGCGGTACATGAAAAAGAAGAAATCGTTTTAAAAAGCAACAAGGAATGGCCTGAGGGATATATTACTTCTATTAATTCTGGTTGTCCACCCGAACCATGTCAAGAAGCATGTGCTCGCGCCAAAAAGCAAAGGACACAGAAGTTAAGAACTAAAGTGCCAGCTGAACAACTGACTTTTTCCGTTCAAATGCATCTCAAAGCTGAAAAAGAAATTGATGCTTCCAAAATTGTTCAAGACTTTACTTCAAATTCCAGGCCGTGCAACAAAAAACATTTAATACTTTACAAAAGAAAACAGAGCAGCTGACTCCAGCAGACGCCCTCTAACGTTCTGTGGAAGCTTGTTTAACAAGAAATCAATGCGTAATAGTACGATCAGTTTCTAAGTCGATATATTCCTACTACTCTTTAATACAAAAAGCCTAAAAAGAATGCTATCCCAGCAAAAATAGTTACCAAGTTACACAAACTTCTATTGAAATTAATCTCCAAGATCTAGCTTGACCACATAGCTATACTACTTGTGAATATTTGAAAGATGCAATATTATTAATGTATCGATATTATTAATAGATTGTTAATAACCTACGACCTCTTTTTTTGTTTTCTTCTACAAAAATGAGAAAAAGAAAGTACTATAAACCTTTGAAAAAAACTTAGAGTTTTTTTACCCGGACAAGTAGCGATAAGTGAAGATTTTGAAGAAGAAATTAGTGAAGAAGAAAATCTAATTAGTGCAGAGGAAGATGATATTAGTGAAGAAGATTCTCAGGAATAGTCTCATGAATATAATTTGTTAATCTTATTATACGATACACTATCTAAAATGGCGATACTTACAAATGGCATTGTTTCGCAACTCATTAAAATATTTAATTTTAATGGACGTAATTAATATTTACAATATTTTATGGTAATAAACTATTATAAAAGAGTTAAAATATATAAATATAAAATATATACATGTTGTATTCAACCAATCACGAGAAAATTATTTTGTCCACTGTTTAAATGCAAATACCGCTCTGTACGGCGTAGGGAACGAAAAACAGAACGTAAGGAGTTTTGGTTTCCATTTTCTGAACAAATTTGCAACTAATGTTAACAAATGTTACTAGACAACATTGGAAAAAGCGAGAAAGTGTTGTTCTTCCTTTAGAGTGTCTTAATGAAAGAATATGCTTTTCAGTTCGCTAAGGCCTCATCAGTGCGCACTGGAGTCACCGTTCGTATATATTGGCTGTTCCCAAGTTCACCGCCTGACCTCATATCTTAATTTTGAGGTTATGTTTCTAAGAAACATAAACAAGCAAATATTGCTTCAGCTCCTATTTGAAGAAGAATGGAAATAGATTTGTCAGCATTTCTCTAATTTATGAAGAAAGCACACGAAATTAGTTGGAAAAAACTGTGTACTTAAATTTTTTTCACTTAATTTTGAATTATTTACACATAGACCAAGTGATCAGTTAATATCTCAATTTTTCTATACATTTTAATCTATAGAAGATAAATGACTTTTTCAATATATATATATTCTATTACTTCCTTGCGTACTAGAGTTCTGAAATTTGAGACAATTGTGTAATTTTCATTAAAATACATTATTCTAATATTTTCAGGACTTAATTGTCAGTAAATAGGTTAAACCAATTGTGAATTTAAAAAAATAATTTCAAGATTCCATAATATTTATGTGAGATTCCGCCCACTCACAGCCAGGAGGCGCTCCGTACACTTTCTAAACTGAACGCTCTAGAAGCTAACGTCACGTGACTTAACTGAGCCCGCTCTAGCTTGGAACAGACGTGTTGCGATCGCGAGGAATGGAGCATGCCGCTCTGAATTGCCTGCGATGTAATATTATTTATTGTGAAATGGCAGCAACCCCCCTACTAATTCTTTTACTTTATCTCTTTCTTTATGTTGTGCCGTATAATTGTTTGTTTCGTCAAAATTAAAAGTCTAAAATACCAAACCTGCGTGTTCTATCTGCCTTCAACTCACATGGGAGCTAGGCTTCCATCCTACATTTATAATAACGAATTAAAAATATTATGGATTCTTGGAAGACCAAGATTTAAAAAGTAATTTAATTCAGAAATTTCTCATTTTTAGCACACTAACAAAGATGCTTTTATGAAAATATTTTTAAATAAATTTATTCAGATCTTTTCGAAAAAACTTCGAATACTTTTTTTAAAATTTAATTATATTTAGATCTATTTTATGTTATTCATAATATTGTTTAAACCTTTCAGACTTTAAATTTATCATAAAATTTAAATAAAACTTGATCTCAATTATTACTACATAACACATTTATCTATTTCATGCTAATTAAACGTTACAAGCATTCTCCTATTTTACGCCAATTAAACATCAATCTGTACGCAGATTTGCAATAAGCGGTTTAAACATTTAAGTGCAGAATGAGTCACTATCGACCCAAATTAAATGCAAATCTAGAAGCATCGATCTTGGCGATTATAGTCGTAAAACACTGGTCGCAAATAACTGTGCGATAGCTTTGAAATCCGTCCTTTACACTGAGACATCCGTTAGATGATGTTCCTAAACTTCTAGGCATGCAATCATATCCCCTAAATCCGTCATGCTGACTCATTGTTTTTAGATTTGAACTCCAAAAAGGATAGATTGTGGAGGATATATTAGATATCTTCCATATATCAAATGATTCAGTCCAGGCACGTAGAGTTCCAAATATTAGTTTTTATTTCATTCTCAGAGCTAAAGTTTCAATCAGCCCAAGTTGACGTCTTGAGGAAAGCTGTTAAGAGAATTCTTACATCAAGTTATTAGTGGAATATAAAGTTATAAAAGAATTTGAATAAAATTTTGTTCTATAATCGGAATCAGAGATGATAGGTGTTTCAGATAAATTCAATATTTAAAATGGAAGATGTTTAATATCATGGCGTATTTTTTATATTCTCCTTCATATAACATAATCGTGTGTTGCGTTATTCATTGACTGTATGGCCTCTCAGAGCCGTAATGTCACAAGATTTGAGCTTGAATCTGCCACTAATAAAGATTTTGAAATGTAATAATATATTTTGTCATAAAATCTTCATTTAATTTTGATAATAAATATTATTATGGGTCCTTTTCACAGTCCCGGGGTGATAAAAATTAAAAAGTGCAACAAATGTCCTAATATTTTTTTTCATATGTATAATTTAATTTTAAGAAAGCTATTCAATACGTTTCTACTAAAATAGTTTTACTATTTAACTCTGATTTTTCAATGAATATAAGACAAAAGTCCACTCCGCGGAAGTCCCTACACGTGAAATTTAAAATAATATTTAATGAAACTCGAGCAATTTTTAAAAAATGTATTTTCTTCAGTATCAACCAGTTTAAAGTCTCTAATTAAGGTATCATCTAACAGTTTTTAAAAATTATTTTTACTTAGTAATTATTTTTTCACTTTGTCCCCAGTCAAATAAGTCTCCCTCCATGGACAAAGAAAATAAGTTAAAAAAATATCATAAATGACATCTCATGTCAAATCATCATGAAAGAGTTTATAAGAGAGGGAGATAATTTGTTTTTGAGGAAAAAGTTTCGTTCTATTGCGAAATTATTGAATATATTCTAATTTATTAGTTCCATTTAGAGCTTGGTAAAGTTCTCAGCGTCCACTCCGTGGACATCATAAATAAATTAAGAAAAATCTATTTTATAATTAAATTACAAATTTTGATAGGTATAGTATTGAATTTAATAAAAATAAGTGAACCACTTTAGCCACGGAAGAACCAAAGCACTTAAAAATTGAAAACTCACTGAGTTACTATCTCCTCCGTGGAATTCCCCTCCGTAGAGACAGCATCTCTACAGAGAGAATGGTAATTTCAATGAAAGAGACAATAGCTCAAAAAAATTCTACAATTAGATAAATTAAAATAATATCAATTAAAAGTTCTTTGGTAGATATTTTATATGAAATTTAGTGATTTTCTTTTTTATTTTTTAAAATATAAAATTGAAATTATATTCTCGAAAAGAATTAAGGTAAACAATTCGTATAGAATATTTATAATATTAAAGCTTCAGTAATGTATAAAAACATTCTAAAAGCTAAATTTATTTTTAGAAAAAATGGGAGTAACAAAATTTAAAAAGACAAATCAGTCAGATGCTCAAATTCAGAAGAGAGTAAAAAAAACTTAATACGAGAATTACTAGATTGTTTATTAATAAATAAATATATTATATTCCTTAATCTAATATATAATTGTTTACTTTCCTGCAAAATGTTGACTTTCATTTATTTGAAATTGTTTGTAAATATTATTTAACTAATACACAGTCAATGACACTATTTAAAAAGTGCTATTTATCTTGCACTGGTTTTTAATAACTAATTTTATTGTTTAATTATAAAAAATAAACCTGTACAAAATCTGCCCAATAATTAGTCAATTATGCTTTCATTTAAAATGTAAAAGTTCCGTTCACTGTCATGTCTCCTTCGTACACAGGTCAAAAATTTTAAAACTAAAACAAAAATAGTAAAAAATAAAATAGAAAGCTTGGCTATTGATATAACGTTATGTATTAAGTTTAAATGAAAACATCCATGCAATTTTTAAGATCTTTTACATACTTTTGTAGGACAAAATTTGTTTTAGCTATTTGTACCTTTTTCATGAGAATGGCCCATATCATTCTTCTATTCCTAGATGTGTGTAAGATTTATAAGAGAAGGGAATGATTTTGTGAATTCAGTTCGAGATAAGACTGTGTATATTAGAAGTATACATCGAGGGTGTGCAATAGCCAGCAAAATTCCGAGGAAAAATCCTTCAAGCTCTTCGCACTTCTTATACATTAATAAGTTATAGCTCGCTGTGAGAAGGAAAGAAACATAAAAATATCCATATTACTCTACAATCCATCTATTACATAGTAGAGTAATCGAGTAGCTTTTGGGATTTCAGGGTTCGTGCATGTGTGTTTTTAATTATTTTTCAAAAAAATAGTTTAAATTTTATTAACAAATTATAAACATTTTTTATTAAAATATTAATTGTTTTCATTCAAAAAATAACTGTTTCTTCTATGAGACTTGAATTATAGATTAATTTTGAAACAGTTGAATAAATATTAAAACAGCTACATTGTCGATAAATGACATCTATAAATACTTTATCGTCAAAAGGCATTAATTTTTTTAAATTATTGGTTTAAAATAGTTAAAAATCTTAATTGTTTTTCTTTCTAGCTTTATGGAATTTGTTTTCATCTGGAAATAGTAGTTGCTAATCTATGAAATGCATAGGCATGCTCGAAAGCTTGAAGATTGTTTGGCAACAGATCATCTAATAAAATGCTGATCTTGTGAACAAATAGCCATTTATTAATTATTCAAATTGCGAAAATATTTTTTGTTTTCCTGTGTTTTAATGATTATCATTCTGGATTAAGTATACATTTAAAAATTAATGCAAATAGAAAAAACATTTCTAAAAGTTATTAATAAAAAAATGTACGAACTTTTTTCATGATGAGTTCTAGTTATTATTTATCAGCATTAGATTTTTATTTATAAATATTTAAGTGCTTGAAAATTAAATTCATCTATAATTATAGTATCAGAAGGTTGCACATTTATATTTTGCAAAAAATGATTAATATAATAAGCATGTTTGAAAATTGTTAATGTAATTTGAAATAATTTATTTCAGAAATTATTTTTAAAAAAAATTCTGCATTGCTTGGCTATTGCAATTTCATATATTAATGAGTGAACGTTCTGAATCTAAACTATTAATATACCAATTTCTATCCCGAATGAGATTGCCCAAGTCATGCCCTCTCCTTATTAGTCATGATGCATACGAAAATATTTATGCAATAAATATAGCTAAAAGTTTGTCCGTTTTTCGTATAATATCTTATATATATATAAGGAGCGAATTTAATTACAAAGCATGATAAATAATATCAAAAGAAGCAATTCTTATAAGAATAATGAAATGAAACTAAATTCAGGTTGGTAATAGTTAGTAATAAATAACATCGAAAACACCGAAGGCATCATCGCCTCTTATAACAATAATCATAAAATACTTTTACTGATATGCTTTTCAATGCTAAAAATTTTTACTTGAAGTTGGTATTGTATATGTAAGTAAAAATAAATAAATATCGATAATTTCAAAAAAAAAATTATTTTCACTCGGTGAAAATGCAAAATAAGAGCTATTGATATCGTTATTATTAATTAAAAACATTTCTAATGCACACACAGATAGAAAGTGTTTCTAAATTTAAGTGAAAATTTAAAGGGATGACCTATTATGTCATTATGACATAACCCATTTACATAAGCCGAAATAAGCATGCTTGGCATTACCGAAATCAAGCAGTTTAGAGTTCTGTGTGGCTTTTGGTGTCATGAAATCATAAAATCAAAGATAGGTACAGCAAGAGTGATAGAAAAACAATGAATTGAAGACATACTTGTTAAGTCTTATAGAATATCCTATACTTGTAATGTCTTATAGAATATATTCAATTCAAATCATGTTACGGGTAAGTAGTTTTGAATTCTTAATGTTTTCTCACTCAATTAATCGTCAATGTTCTTATATTTTATGAAATGCATCTTTCAATTTCGAGTGTAGAAGCACTCTATTTTCTGTTCATTCAGATTATATATCAAATTCTGTGAATAGGAAGGAATTATTTTAATTTCCCAAATTTTCTGCTTATATAAAAAATGCTGCTTTCTTGCAATATCATGAATTCTTGCTATTTCGCCGTATCCGCTAAATTGATGATTTTTGTTCTCACAATGAGAAGAATTCAATTATGTATATTAATATGGTTCTTTTTTAATGCATGAAACAATTTCACAAGCTGAAAATTTTTATTTGCATTTTATTTTCACAAAAATGATCTCCTAGTAAGGTGATTAGATTTTGTACGGTGGTTTATGTATTTCGTAATTCAATACAGTGTAAATGTTAACATTTCGAATTGTTAAATATACATTTTATAATTATTGAAGGTTTTTGTTTTGGTACTTTAAAGTGTGGTAAAATTTGGAGCAAAATTAATGATACAATTTAATTCTCATAATTTCACTAACATTTTTTAAAAGAAATTTACACCCAAAAATGAATATTTTATTATGTAATTATAAAGGCAAACTGCTTCTCTGCTTCCAACTCCTGCATGCTTAAAAAATAAACTCAGGCAAATTTATAAAACACCAAATTTCTGGAAAATATTAAGAATCAAAATAAAGATGTGTAAACAATGATTATTAAACTGGTGAATTAGGATTACATGCATTTCATCCAATTACAAATAAAATGTGATAAATGAAGATTAAGTAATATAGCTTTTTAATTATTAACTTTTGATTCTAACTATAAATGAATTTTCTTTCTCTAGATCGAACAAGAGCAAACAATGATTGAATATGGAGAGCTCAAATAATAATTTAGAGCAAATTATAAGTTTCAAAATTATATTATCTTCGAAAAAAAAGAAATTTAAAATATTTGCAAAATAACAGAATTTGATGTACATGAATTATTTATTAGTTCGATTGTCCTCTTAATATCGTGGAACTATTCATAGTTAAAATTCTCATCCATTTCAAGGAGAAAATATATTATTAATATTTTAATTTCTATTATTTCTTAAATGTGTGAGTATAATTTATAGATTTTTTACACTAAACTTTTCGTCTTTGTCATATGTACATTAAACATCATTAAAACTTCTTTATAGTTTTCTTTCGCGGAAGACATAAAATAAATAAAACCATATAATATAAATTTGGGAATTTCTAAAATTAAATCCATCCATGAACTATCAGTATGCAATTGATCATTTAAAAAGCACATATTTCATTAAATATTCATTGAGATATATATGTCTGCCAAGAGAATGAAGGTATATATCTGTATTTGGCATCATAACTGTAGCTTTTAATTTGCCTTCGAATAATTTAGCAAATGCGATTTTTTTTGCTAGATATTAGCTCAAAGAATTGAAAAAGAAAAAAAAATTAATACCATTATAGCAAATTTTGTAAGTACAAAAATCTTGTCTATCAGTTTTTCTGCTAGATTTGTAATTCTAATTATTCAATTTCAATGCGATTAATTTATGCTGTTTGCTACATTCACGTGAAGCACGCGAAGTCGCTTTTTGAATCAATTGCTTTCTTCGCAGAAGGAAAATGGCACGATCTATAGCAACAGGTCCATCAGACACGTCCATTCTTCCTTCGCGACTGAGATGTAACATGAATTAATCCCAATATAAAGATGTCTACTATATTTAGGATGTTATTTTCCCTCAGACACAAGATGTTTAAGGGTAAATCAGCGAACTTCCCCCTGTTTTCATTGAGGAATATCTAACACTCATAACTGTGAATTGCTGCATGTTGCCTTTCAAATCATGTACGTGCCTTGAGATTATCAAGGATTAAATTCCTAATTATCAGTTCTGTGTCTTCGGTAGGGCTCTCTAATGTTTCTATTTTCTAACCATAAAATGTATTTTATGGATAATTCAAAAGTATTAAAATGAAACGCCTAATTAGAACTAAACCAACTGTGTTATATTGGTGGCAGAGTTAGTGTTCAAGTAGTCCTTACTGGTAATTCTTGGAAGCATGATCAGAACTTATATGTTTGTTGTTAAGTAAAATTTAGGGAATTGCTAGTTTTATTAATGGCAGAATACTGCCGGTTAAAAAGAAAGTACCATGTACAGAAAATTGATTGTGCAAGTTTAGATATTAATGGTTGTAAGAAACAATGCACAGTCATTAGATGTATTTTATTATTATGTAGGACAAACAAAAATACTTATTTATTACTTGTTTGTGTTGCGTAATATTTCAATTATTATTTTTTTCATTTTGATTATTGTTTTTGTGTTTGTATGTTTTTCAGAGATAAGCTGCCAATGACATTTGAAAGAACTACTTACAAATACATCTGTTTTGTTTCCACCAATATATAGCAGGATATATTTAGCCGATGAACTCTATATAAATATAATATAGCAGAACTTGTGTGATTTTTTAAAGCAAAGAATGAACCAAATATTGCCGATAATGTCATCCTGACATATATTATCGACTTACATCTTCAACAGACATAGCAGCAACATTGGCTGCTTTCAGTTTGATGTCGATTCGTAAAAGAATAAAAAATGCCGATAGCTACAAAATACGCAACTTTTCATTTAATGGCAGATAAATGTGGAAGTAACAAAAGGACCCATTACCATTTGTCATCACCCAGTTTGAATGCTTGGTAAACAGAGAATATTGATCAAACGAGATTCTTTTCTATTTCGATGGTCGTAGAATATTTCTGATAGAGTCGCTCTTGTACATGAAACAATATTTAAAAGCAATGCCTTTGAAAATGAATATGGTATGCAATTCTATCATTATTTATTCTTACCTTTTCATATTGAGAGGCTTTAAAGAACAGTTATGTTTACGGAAACGATAAAATTCTGAAGCATGGACTATATTTTTTCATTTTATTTTTCAGTCTATTTAAAATATATTTAATACTTTCACACTTACCTGATGTGAAGCTGTTATGGAATCTATTGAGAAAGCTTTAAATATGTGTGGAATCATATTATAAAAAATGCAAAAGTATCTAAGAAAGCTGCTTTAAATAATGACAGTAATCCACAAATTTATCTAGTGTTATATTAATTCTTCTAATAATTTTCAAACATTTTACATATAAACAGTTTACAATATTTGGCACTTTATTTAATCTTTTGAAGCTATATTCAGATATTCATAGGTAAACAATAGTATATGCATTTCATATACCTTTTGTTATAACTTGATTTCCTGTTAATACTGTTATTTTAAATTAAGCATTCAAAAAAATCACGAAATCTTATGTAATTGTATGAAAAATTCCTACGAGACCCAGAAAACAAAATACCACAATTCTACGAAAAGAAGCCAAAAATTACCCTCACTTAAATTAGGTAAGTAGTTCTAAGGAATCATTTGTGTGCTAAGCACGCATACATAGAGATTGAATGTAATATTGTTGTCACATGAGCGAAGTTTGATTGCGATAACTTTATTATTCTTTATTTTGTTGGAGAGTAAACATGGCTCACCATTCGCAGTATTCACCAGGAAAGAACACCGAACAGTTATCCTTTTCCCTGTTTAGAAGGTGTTGCAGGAGCTGAGATTAACCAGAGGATCTCCATGCAATTCAAGGAACACTTGTCGGCCATCCAACAAAATATCACCTTTTGCCAGAGATACAAAAGCTTATAACTGCTATACTAAATGCATTGCAAAGGCAAGGGATTGTGTCTATAAATTATCTCTTGATTCAATTTTTTACTTTTTAAAATTATAATTAACTCTTTAATCCTGAGGCTACTTTTTCTTCTAGCTCCTTTAAAACCGGGCTATTTTGAGAGGCTAAGACATGAATTGGACTCTCGAAACCTGGGTGGTCATTTATCCCACGACCCTACCCCTGCTGTAACCTTCCCTTAAGGCGCAAGGAAATGAGCTGTTTGGTGGGCAAGGATAATTGGAATCCCTAACAGGCTTATCTCCTAAGCGATTTTGGAAACTCCCCTCCCCTCAACAGAAGCCGGCCTCCTCAGACCGGCCTTCGTCGTCGTTAAGGAAAAATATCTTGATCGCCCCGGACAGCCTCGCTTGGTGTGAGACGCTTAAAAAATAAAATTTTTTCCTTTTATATCCTTTATTCCTGAGAGTAACTCCCAGACTGCATTACTGATGGAATTCTTGAAATTCTATCTTTTGCGAAAAATAAATGGATAAAAATATACACCAACTGTAAATTTGATAGCTTTAAAAACAAACTATGTCTTACCTTTAACGGTTAAACGAGTGCTGAAGGATCCAGTTCCAACGTCATTAGCGGCTAAACAAGTGTAATTACCATTGTGCTTGTATGCCAAAACGTTTATAGTAAGAGTTGAAACATAGCCATTTCCTGCATACAGTATGCTTGCGTCAAGATCCTCTTCATTTAAAGGCAAGCCGTCTTTTAGCCACCTAGTCGTTATTGGTGGATCACCAGCAAGCACAATGCAAGTCACTGCTGTTCTCATTCCTTCATGCAAATTATTCGGAAACGAAAAGTTGCTTACATGTGGCTCCGCTGAAATAAAAAAAGATAAAAACTCAATTACAAAAGCATAATAACTAAATAATTTGGATTTTTTGCAAACTCCAGATAAAAATTGTATTTTTGCAATTATCAAAGAAATATTCCATGAAATTTTAATATTATTACTTGAAATATTTGTGTGGTTTGGTGTAAAATTAGTTCGGTGTGATTTCTTGTTTCCTAACGAAATATTGCACCAAATTAGCTAAAAGAAACCCCTAAACACTGTTTAGTAAATAGCCGCCTTCGAAGCGTTTTCAGCAACAGTTGTCGCGCGATATCACTACTTTGTAGTGAAATATAAATTAATGATGAAGATATTGCCTGGTTACCTTTCAGACAAAACTTAATAAATATATTCTACCAATACAGAATATTTACCCCTTTCAAACCGTTTTTTCCCATATGAAGATACGGAACTCTCAGCTCTGATGGGCTTTACTGCATTAAATCTACATTAAGCCTTTTGATTTATGTGCATAAAGCCTATCGACAGCACAGGGGTTCGAAAACAATATAAATAACATACCACTAAATTATCCTTGAAATCCAGATTTATTATCAATATAAGCGTTCGCGTATGTATGGAATATGAATATATTTGACCAAATAATGATCTCAAAAAGACAAAATATTATCTGTTTTTTTATGGAAACTATTTATTTTGAGATGAAAACACTTCAGACTTGTAATTTCACATTATTAAAGGGTTTGCAAGTGATTTCCGAAATGGAAAAAAATGAAGTTTGTTAGTATTTGTTATTTACTAGTTCTGTTTATTTAATAAAATTCACTGGTTCTTTGGGATAAAGACATTTTAATTTCCTTGCTGAAAATAATGACAATATTTTGAAATTCTAATCTTTTATCTTTTGCAATATTTTTTGTAATATATTGCTGAATTTAAGTTATTCAATTTAGATCTAATGATATGGAATCTACACAATTTAGGGTAGTATCTATATATTGCAATAAATTCTAGAAGAATTTAAAGATGGAAACTGGAACTTCAAAAGGTTTCTAGAAAATGTTTAAAGAATAACACTGAGCTGCATGAAAATCGGCCCCGACAACATTCCTGCAAATTCTTATGTAAAATGACCCCCTGAATCCGAATATGACCCCCATTTTGCCCCATCACCCATCGTTTCCTCGGGAAGCCCCCCCCCCATTTTTATCACTGTCCGGTAATTTTATGGCCATTAATTTGATTTGGAGGGGGATTACGATTATTTTAACCGTTAAATGTCTTCGGAGGGGCTACAGAGGTGAAAAGTTCTAAAATATGAGCATTTGTAGCAAGGGAGAATATTTGGAAGGGATTTGTCCCCTTAGCTTTTAAAAAAATCAATAAAAATGACCGGCTTTTCTGGTTTGTTTTCGCAATTTTTTTCACTTATTTTCTACATATTCCAGCTTCCAGCCCCCCCCCTTTTCCTCACCCAAACACCCCACATAATAAAAATATATAGCAACAATTTTGGCTAAAAACGGGTAAGGGGAGAGGTCCCGAAGCCGTCACAAGAGAGTTTGGAAGATTCACTGTACAACGTTGCCGCTCTTTATTTTTATCACTGTTATGTAATTTTACGGCTATGAATTTGATTTGGAGGGGGGAAAGGATTATTTTAACACTTAAATTTAAAAATAAAAATATAATATATAATAAATAAAATTAATGTATAAAAATAAAGTTTGGAAGTTTCACTGTACAACGTTGTCGCTTTTGCACATCAAACTCGGATTAAGCAAAAAGTTTGTGAAAGCAATGGATAAGACAGGTGATGGATTTAACTTTTTGAAATCTAAATTTCCTCGTCTTAGTGAGTCTAAAATCAAGGAAGGAATTTTCGTGGGCCCCCAGATTAGACAACTTTTTAAAGATTCAACGTACTATATTATAAATTGCATTTATTATATTTTATATTATATTATCTATTATTATTATTTATTATATATTATATTTTTATTTTTAAATTTTTTGTGTTAAAATAATCCTTTCCTCCCTCAAAATCAAATTCATGGCCATAAAATTACATAACAGTCATAAAAATAAAGAGCGGCAACGTTGTACAGTGAATCTTCCAAACTTTCTTGTGAGGGCTTCGGGACCTCTCCCCCTTACCCGTTTTCAGCCAAAATTGTTGCAATATATTTTTATTATGTGGGGTGTTTGGGTGAGGAAAAGGGGTGGCTGGAAGCTGGAATATGTAGAAAATAAGTGAAAAAATTGCGAAAATAAACCAGAAAAACCGATCAGTTTTATTGATTTTTTTAAAATTTAAGGGGACAAATCCCTCCCAAATCCCCCCCCTTGCTACAAATGTTCATATTTTAGAACCTTTCACCTCTGTAGCCCCTCAGAAGATATTTAATGGTTAAAATAGTTGTTTTCCCCCTCCAAATCAAATTCATGGTCGACATGGAACAATTTTTGTATTACAAACAAAGGTGATAAATTGGGTGTGGTTTTAACTGCATACTAAATTAATTTGTAATGGTTTCTTAAATCGTTTTAGGGAAGGAAGTATTTTTGCTTACATGGTAAAAAAGTTTATACACAAACCCCATAGGAATTTTACTGTTCTAAATTCTGGAGTGCTGACCTTGCACCCAATTCATGCAGGTCACCAAGCTGTTTCTAACTTAAAACCTATGCAAAATATTATTTAGTACAAATAAACTGCTTCAGATGACATTCTATGTTTAAAGTTTGAAAATAACGTTAACATTGTGGTTGCTGTAAAGGCAGTGATGTCATTCAGTACAGGACAGATTATTTCAAAATCAGGCACCACCCAGTCCCATTACTCATAAGGGGTGCGGTGAAATCGTCTGCACCTAAACTCATGAGCCAGTGAGAGCCAGTTCTCTGAGGCATCTCTTTCAAGTCCCATCCAATTGGGTTATTACAGAACAGGTGTGAAAACCTTGTGGTGGGAGAAAGGTGGCGCATTCTCAGAATATACATGAAAGAATCGTCGCTCTTTTAAGACTGGTTTGTTTCTTTGTTTTTTTGTCCCAGATTGGTTTTTCTCACCAAATAGGTCGAAACAAAGGGAATGTTAGACTATGAATGAGCTTGTATTCAGACTTTTAATTTATCCCACATGACCCTATTTTTGAGCCCTCATTTCCATATAGAAAATAATAAAACATATGAATGATATTTATATTTTTTCCATAAGGGCGATTGTGATCACTCAAAAGGTCAATCAAGCTTTCTAATCAATAGCACATGCAGGCTTTTATGTCTAACAATTGAGTATTAACAAACAAAAAAATTTTATTTTTGATTTATTGTAATTTGTTTCACCATGTCATCAACAGAATTACTTTTTTTATTTCTCAGCGTCTTCTCAGTTTGCAGGCCTGGCAGATCCAGCCTCAGGACCAGATGTTCCCAGGCTCAGTCTACCTCCACCTTAGCAGGTCATCATGTAACAAATTTATCAATTTTTTAATTTATTGTATACCATGCCTCGTCCCTTAAAGAAGTGCTATACTGTTTCTCAGTCTTTGCTTGGGGTGCGATGACGACACAGTGGTAGGATGTACAAGCCGGAGGTTAGACAAAGTCAATATATTCAGTCCTCTTGAAATGGTTGCCTCAGAGTAAGTGGTAGGCCACTGATGTGGTGTGTGAGGGAATTTTGATGAGGTTGCCGAATATTGCAATCCTCAGTTAAAAAAATAATCGTCGATCCCAAGGCAGCTCAGAAACTTCCAAAGTGGATCTCAAACATACCTAAAACAAAACTCTAATTTGTTCTATTATATCGCATTTCAGTTTTTGGAGCTCAGAGCATTCACAGTTTCATTAGTCAATTGTCCTACGGGTTAGTATTAAATATACTTCCAATACGGTTGTTTTTTTATTTCTGGGGCGGCGGTACATAAGCTTTGTTTCTTCCCTTGGTTAGTCACCCAATGAATGAGATCATCTGGGGTCTTAAAGAATCGGCTCAGGGCCTTGAAAAGTTTGCTTTTTGATTTTACTTTTCTTCCATTTCTTATGTGTATTAGTTAATTCCGCAGCATTTAAAATAATTTCGTGACTTGTTAGGAGTTACACCGTAAATGATAAGTAAACTACCAGAGGGTGGAGACAAGTAGAATAGTCTTTAGCTGTTGTTTCAGGCTTTGATTTTTTGCTCTCAGTCTAGGGTTCTGGAAGTAGAGACAGATGCCTCGTAATGCAGACTGCGTCACCAGATTCAGGTACAGTATTCTGTCATCTTCTCCCTTAAGACAAAATTTGGGCTCTTTTCCAAAAGGACTATGTTCCATTGGTTGCAGTATTTCTTGTTCTAAGCCTCATACTGTTAGTGGGTTCTTACTCCCAAGGTTCTGTGTTCTTGAAGTTTTCAAGCTAACTTTACTTATTAATATAGTATGTGCAGTGGGTTCTCTTTCCAAGGTTCTGGTGTATTGGTTGCCTGTCTTTTCTTATTAATATATTCCATGCGGACAGTGGTTCTTTCAAAGTTCTTGTTTCGTGAGAGATCTTCTGCAGCCTTATTATTATATAATGCGAGATGAGTACTTTCAAACGTTCCCATTTATTCAAGAAATTCTTCAACTTTTTTTGTGCTTTAAACACCAGGGTTCTTTTTTTATTTTTCCTTCTACTAAACAAATCAGCTCAGTTCATCAACTTTCCTTTTGCTGGAACCAGGTGGAGCAAATTCTCATTTAATCTTTTTCTAAAGATCTTTTTCAGCTTTTATTCTTTTTTTTATTTTAATTCTTTTGGTGCCACTATTGTCCAACACTGTCTCCCATGGAATTTGTTCTGGACAGGGTGCTTGGCTGGTTGAGACTTCTGTGTTTCAAATCTGATTTTTGGGTTCCTGATGAACGATGTATTGAACATCAACAGGGACAGTCAAACCTAAGCAGTTCATCTGAAAGAAGTTAGCATATGCTGCTTTCTTGTTTATTTGTACAGAACTTGCTGCTTTTCTTCTTGTGCCCTCTTCTTCTGCGTGCAACACACAGGTGGCTGGCATGGAGCAGGGGCAACAGGCTAAAATGCCTGCTCAAAGGACACCTTGAGACCAAATATCAGCAGACCAGGAGGGACAAATCCTCAAAGATTCCAGTAACTACAGTACCGTTCCCAATTTTTCTTGATATCTACTTTATATAATAAGGTCAGTGTAAACTGTCTCCACCGGGAGTTAGGGAGGGTCTGCGGTTTACTTCGTTCATCACAAATTTATAGTAAACCAAATGGCAGAACGCGATTCCGAATGATAATTTATCAAGCAACTGTTTTGATTGCATGTACCTCGCGATCTTACAGGCCAAATGGATGCTTCTTACTAATATCACAGAGAAATCCTCAAAATTAATTTGAAAATATCTGCAGATACATGGAATCTCTTAATTCTGATACAAATGTTTTATTTAATTCTTTGTTTTTTAAATATTCTCTTATTCTATTATAATAGTTTTAACGTATTTGTAACTAACACTACTGTTAGGTATATTGATAAGACTTGTGGCGCTTTGTGATCAATAAAATGGATGTCTAAAATGCAACCTAGTATGGCATCGGTGCTTCA
Organism: Araneus ventricosus; assembly: GCA_013235015.1. Lineage (NCBI taxonomy): Eukaryota > Metazoa > Arthropoda > Arachnida > Araneae > Araneidae > Araneus > Araneus ventricosus. The sequence continues at coordinate 233,613 of BGPR01000345.1, forward strand.
GCTGGTAATTTAGAAAATGTATGAAAACACTACCATTGTGTTTCCTTTTAGAGACAGGTGAAAGAATCAGCTCACTGTCTGGAATTCATTGGTTAGTTAATTCTTGCATGGAATTTAGGCATGGCACAGTACTATTTTCAGTGTGCAACCACTCAAGCCCTCAGGAGGGGTTCACTGACCCAACTACTTTATCAGCCCCACTGTCATGCCTGGCTCAGACTCTCAGCCTCACTTTTCTATTTTAAACTACATGAAAATGATGAGACAGATATAATTCCATATTCTTCATGAACCTTGGATTCTTCAAGTGCAAATCTAAATACAAACCCTCATCAATTCTGTAATGTTTGTATAGTTTGAATTTCAATATAGAGGAGATCCTTCAGATCATAAACCCCAAGTATCGTTTCTAAAACAATGGTTTCATCATCACCTGGCTAAGATTATTTTTTTAATGTATTTTTTGTTTTGTTCTTCATTTGGGATTATAAAATATGGGTAAAACCCTTCCAGGCAGTTATTGATTCCAACTATGACAGTTTCTGATGTTTAATTTAATACCTAAAGCTTACAGCGTCCAGATCTGTATTCAGAACTGTCTGCAGAGACATGAAAAAGCTGCTGAGATAGGTGGTGGATGGCCTTTCAGTTAAGTAAAGGGGTGAGGAGGCAGGAGCGACACTTGGTAACCTCAGGCTGTCGCAATCTGTTTAAAAAAAACTGTCAATCAAATGGTGGGTTGGACTGGAAAGGAATTTCTAGGTTTACTAGACAATACTGAGAGAATGTTTTTTGTTGATTTCGTTTCGAAAATAGAGGGTGACTTTGTACTATCTAGACATCCTGCCTTTTGTGAAAAAAAATCTCAAAATCAGTTTGAAGGTGGTTGCCAAGCTTTAGCGGGACTCATGAGCAGAAGGTTTCTACCTAGGTGTGCAGAAAATCCCCAAGCCATCCGACCAGATTTCAAGGCAGTATTTATTTGAAGGACACTAAAATTATATGTCGTAGATCTTCCTACTACCCATTTACAGATAAAAATCGAAAAAAGATATAGAAGAGTGTGTCTGGTGGAGATGTTTTCGTTTAGAATCAATGGGGGTGGAAGTGGGAGGCCAGGCGGCCTTGGTAGCGCCTCTAGACGTCTAACACTGGTAAAGCATTGTGAAATCAGATGGTTTGGGGAGTTTCTACAAGGTTTATGAACATAAATGCAAGGAAGGGTGCTTTTCCAGGACATTTAATGGAGTTGAGGGCGGCGTCACCAGGAGGCAGGTTAAACCTTTTCAGCTCATTGTCCATGAGAATCGTTCAGAGTGGTTTGGAACAGGATCGTCCTAGAGGTTTTTTATGATTGTTTATTTATGTGTTTGCTCAGTAGTCCTCGCGGTGAATGGCTTTAATAGCGTGGAACAACAATGAATTCATTTTCAGGTTGTATTCCATCACTTACATGTAAGCTTGTATTCAGAAACAAAGTGTGGAAGTAGTAAATACTTGCCGTTCAAGACTTACTGATTTAAGATTTCGGTCTTTTATGGCAGGTTTAAATGTTTTGCTTCTCATAAAGGTACCTCTGATACAGAGATACAGCAATTAACATAATTCTGGCAGCTTATCAGTACAGGCGTTTGTTGGAGCCTGACAAAGGCTATGGAACTGATTACTCTGAATGCAAAATCCACCCAATAAAAGAAACTGGGTGCTGCAGGGAATCTCAGAGAAACTTTGAAGGTGCAAAGAAGTTACCATATTTTTGGACAAATTCAATCAAAACATTTTGAGTGAAAATTGGGAGGTATTGCCATTACTACAAATATATTATTATCAAATGGGAGAACTATTACACACTTTTACATATAAATTTATTTACAGTTTGGACCCTTTAGACAATTAGCACCAGGTTCAAACCCTTCTGTAGTGAGCTGGAGAAAACACTATACACGCCGGAACCATTTGGACACCACTCACCTATTCTGGTGGACGTTGCCGCCTTTTGTTGAGGGAGTGTGACCTTCAAACCAATTGTCGCACCCAAACACCTAGACCAGCGGGAAAAGCCAGCAGGTGTGAGGTTTGGACATAGCATTCATTAATTACTGGAATTGGCTGTTCAGGCGTGCCTGCGTCTCTTTTCTCAGCATGGTTCAGTCTAATTTCTATAAACTGAGGTATTTTTTGTATCCTTATAGGCTGTCAGGTCATTTTGACTTCACCCCTGAGAGTGACTCATGTTTTGCAGTACCAAATGTGCACAAACTTGCCCACCAAAGTATAATTCTAAATATTCAAAGGATTCCCTTTAAGATTTTTCCATATAGGCTCTTTGTCTTCATCAAAGTGTTCTATATTGTGAAAATAAGTTCAATGCTTTTTTTGAAAATTCTTTGCAGGAGTCTTGCTCTCAATCCACATAGTGAACTGGGACCTGAACTCCATAAAATAAAACAGCAAAATGTACAAATAAATCAAACGCTTATTCTTTATTTGAACTCTTTGGCTAATTGCCCTTGTTTTGGCATGGATTCAATGGTTTTCATTTTACATTTCTATACCAGTGACAAAGCGGATGCCAGAATTGTGAAATTCATAGAGATTTCAATTATAGAGCAGAGGCTAAAGGGTGGCATCGGTCTCAGGAAAAGCTTAGAATGATAATTAGTATAACTGTATTTGCAAAAAGATACCGTGGAACTTATTGAGAAATGCGTGAAATCAGGAGCCTCCACAAGCTAACTCCACAGGGATCATTTTATCATAAAATCAAGAAAAATCCAGTGCAGTGAAACTTGTGATTCAGAAAAAGATTTTATAAAACAATTGTGGGCAGTGATAGATCCACTTTTAATTTCACTTGATGAGTTTATGGTGAAAATTTTTTAGTGAACAGGAAATATTGCATTAGTTTTGCAAATCCGGTGGTAAGATATATGTTTTGGGAAGAGTCTCATATGTTGGTGAATTAAAATTTAACATATTTTGGGTCAAATGGGCGATCACTATGGAGAAAAATGATCGAAAATATTTATAATATCTCGACATGGGGTGACACCAGCGTTTGGGAAAAGTTTGCTTAACTGCAGAAATTTTGGTTTTCATTTGAAATATACAGATTACTATAGAAAACACAATGCTCACGAAAACGTTAAACTTTATTTCAAAGTTATACTCAGATAGTCGACATTTGGCCCTAAGTATTTAGTTTTATGACATGCTGTACTTTTCTCCAAAGTTATCAGACTCACCATATTCTCAGATTTAAATCATTGAAGTAACATGAACTGGAGAGAACAGAAACATGATGACTTCTTCAGAGAACAACTTAAGTATGCTGAGCAGTGGTTGATGAACATTCTCCCACAAAACCTGGACTGATCCTTTTAAAAGCGTATTAAAGACATAGCTAAAGATTTTTCCAGCAATTATTTAAGTATTTGGTATGGCATAGCAACTGTTGGAGATATTTCAAGGAATTAATTACTTGCAGTTGTTTTTTAACGCTTCCTCGTAAATTCATTTTTCGAAAAGGTATTTAAATTTAGGCGGCATTCTTGAGTCTTGTGCCGGTAAAGGCAGGTTTATAACGAAAAAGAATTTTGAGTAAATCCTTATTTAGATGATGTTTTTTATGGTTTCAAAACTACAATTATTAGTACAAATAACAATTAATTTGTAAATGAAACTATTAGCTAATCGGAATAATTTCATTTATTGTTTGAATTTGAAATAACAAAATATTATTAATTGCAGTTTAATTAATTAGATTAATTTTGAAAAATTATCTTTACTTAATCATTTCTATTTCACAATTTACAACTAGTGAAGAAAAACTAAAAAATAAGTGATTTAAAAATTTTAAAGCCATGACAAAGAGAATCAGATATAACACATCACCCAGTCACGCGAGCTTTCCATGCAATCATTTAATACGCGTTGTCTTTTGCTTTCAGTCTCAAGATTCTCATCCTGCTACTTCCAGAATATTCGATCCTCCCAGAAGCCGTTGGATATATCTCTTCTGAAGATTTCAAATACAATTAAAGACGTGATTCATCTGTCTACAATCAGGCGAGATTTTCCCAGCCGTCAAAGCCAATATCCCCTGGCTGTCTGGTCACACACTTTAGGCTATGATGTTTGGCTTTACATTCTTGCTCAGGAGATATAGATTCTTAACTGCTAAGACCATTTAGTCCAGCTATTCCCCAAGAAGGCTGGACGGATTACTTATATTTTAATTTGATATTTAGGACAAATGTAGCTCCTACCAGTGACGTTTTTGGCTGTGAAAATTAATATCCATACTTTTGTCTGGTCATGACCTTCACTTGAAATCTTTAGCATTCTTGCTCTGGTGTCTCATGCCTTTGCTAGTAGCTGATCCAACTATCCCAGAGCTTCAGATTGAATACATGTTTTAATTTCATCTAATTGAGGCATGGGATCATGTATCCCACAATCCAGGCGGTTTTTATAGCTCTGTCCAGTCACATTGCATAATCATTAAACACCTGTGCCAATTCTAGTTATCATCTTACTTTGCTAAGAACAGCTTCAGTCCTTCTCCTATAGACTGAGACAGTTGTCTTTAAAATTTATCTAGACTGTGGATATCCTGAATCTCAGTCCCCAGAATTTTTAGCCACGGCTCTAAAGGCCTGCTCACAGCATCACAGTCACGAGCCATGCCAATCATTTAACTTCCATTGTCTTGCTTTCACAGACCATAGTTCTCATCTTCAGCAAAAGAGCCAGCCACAGTCAACCTCTGACTGAGACAGACCTGTCATGAGAAAATGTCTGTTGAGAGACGTGGGATAAAATGTTTGACTCCTACAATTCTGGGCACGTTGCTCGTTCAGTGGTTATCATCATTTCATGCCACCTGCCCCTGACATTTTTCAGGCCCAACCACTATACAATTGCTTGCTTCTAGGCCATTGACTATTGACCCCTACTCTTATATTTTCTCAGGACACCCCATTTCTCTTCAATTTCATG